>JAASFF010000145.1:0-118824 GCA_013365195.1 Cercospora citrullina
TAGGGCGTGCTACTTACTCTATTTAAAAGAGGTAGACCGGCGTATAAGAATTATCTATCTATCTATTAACTATAATTAGTAGTATAGCGAGGCATACTGCGAGTGTATTGCGAGTAATAGAGGGCGGAATAGAGGTGAAATAGCGATGTTTACGTAGTTGTTTTAATCGAAATTCGTAGTGGCAACCACTAAGGTTTCGGCCCCCGTCGCACGGCAGCTTCCGTCTCGGGTCAGCATCGGCTTCTCGCAGCAAGTGCTCTTCCTCAGCTTGCGATTCACTCACACTGATCTCACGCACAAATACACGACCGCTCGTTCACCATCGCATTCATCATTTCCAGTGCAGCGGTCAAGTCGGATATTGTCATGGCGCGGCACATGGCACCAGCACGCTGCCGATCCCACACTCTGGACATAGGCATGAATCTGACGACCTGTTCAGCTGCTGTCTACCAGTCTACATCAACTTGAGCAATACTAAGATGTTACGACAAGGATACTATCCACCCTATACTCTCTGAATGGGTCGTAAACCTGTTTCGCACTACGGAAAGCCAACCTAGCAGACCCGAATACCATGTTGTTGCCAGGCCGCCTGGATGCTGCACATACCCAACGGACCTACTAGCTGCCCTCCCATGGGTCTTATGAGGCTGAGCTCACTTTGGCAAGCTGCTGTTCAGTGGACTTGCGCCCGCGGCTCGACCTTTTGCGGTTGCCTGCTCGAACCCAACTCTTTGCGCAGGCGGACTGGACGAGATGTATTCAACGTCCGAAGATGGCGCTTCTTCCGGAAAGCGGCCTTGACATGCTTCGTAACTCTGGTAAAGGTGGAGACAATCATCCAAAGAATCAGTGTCAGACTGTGCCATCGCTGCAACATCAACGGGGTGATCTTCTTGTGCACTGGCCAGATGTTCTTCGCCTGGGATCTCATCACAGGAACCATCCTCATCTTTGGCTGTGCATTCCCGGTCCTTGTTGGAGGAGGACTGGAGTGAATCGACACATATGCCATCTGATTGAGGAGAGTCCTTCAAATCGGCCGTCTCGCATTCAGCTAATGAAGCAAGATTCGAAGCGTTCTCGGAACCATCATGTCCGGCCTGGTCGGTGGCTGGACGTCCAGCTTTCAGAGAATCCAGGAAGTCGGCACCGGCCAAGGCGTTCTGAAACACATAATGGTCGGTGATTGCCTCTTGCAAACCGGACTCTATGCTGTCCGAACTTGGGTCAAAGTGCGGAGATCTCTTTGGTGAACGTCTCCTCGAAGGTGACGATCTTGCTGATGGGGGAAACACACTCTCGAATGTTGGGAAAGGTTGTTCGCGTTCCGCGACTTTGCTCCCATCACCACTCTGTGGCGTCCTGAATGGGTTTGGCGTAGCGGGACGCATGCTTGTCGGGCCTCTCGCGTCATCCTCATGGTCGACAGAGCTTTCGTTGCTTATCTCTGTGAGCGCATTATATCTCGTGTTGCGATTTGACCTCTTCAACTCGAAACTCAGGCGATCGCCCATGCTCGGCGAGGGTCCTGGAGTCGTCACAGTGGGACTCACTGGCGGCGTTACTCTGCGCTCCGACACAGAATCGATGCTGATGGCCACAGAGCCTTGGCGTGGCGACGGTTCCAAATTTGGCGTCGCTGCATGGGCGCCTTTGTGCATCCAATCTTGGACGGAAAACCTCCAGAAGACCTCGCCAACGTCCGATGAGCGTCCTAATCCCGTAGACAACCGAGACGGGCTTGGAGTCTGGGATTGCGCAACCTGCTGGTACAGCGGCGCGGTGCTTGGATGATCATTCTCACGCCGACACCTGTCTGCTGTTGAATTGCCATCCACAGAATCAACCATGCTTGGAGGCGGATCACCGCGCTCGCAGTCTTCCAAGCCAAGAAAGTGCTCCGGATGGAATTGGTCAAACTGCGCCGAGCTCAGGCGACTCGAAGTTTGTGAAACAACGTTGTTGGTATCGTCTTGCGGAGGTCCGAAATTCTCCACTCCGGATGGCACCTTTCTTGTTGCTTCAGGAGCACCTAAAGTGGTGGCTTGTCCTGAAATCGCTCTTGCGGCGATCTTTCGTGCTGCACTTTGACCAAGAAGGGCGGTATCCTCGGGTAGCATTTCTCTTTCGATCGACGGGGCTCTGTTCTTCGTTGTTGAACTAGGACATCGCTCGAGTGTTGAGCTGTCCGCTTCTGACTCACCATTGCGGTTTGTTGACTGCACTGCGGTTCCGGGGTTAGCCCTCCACTTCTCGTGGCTGTTGACTGATCCGGGGGATGCTGCGGCAAGACCACCAACTGCATTTCCGGGCGCGAATGGGTCTTCGCTTTTCCACTGGCCGCTGACCGGATCTCGGTGTCCTGCGCTCGGGGTCGATAAAGCTGCTAGCTTGAGGGGCGGCAGGTCGTGCTTGCTTGAGGTCGTGTTGGAGATGTTCCTAACCTTGTGCGTTGCTGACGATGGAGTCAGACGGATGCCACGCCTCGGCGAATCCCTAATGTGCTGCTCTGCCAAAGCGTCCAAGGATACCATCTTCTTCAAAGTCTTATTGTCTCGCTTCTCTGGTGTGTCTCGCGCTTCTACGCTTCGCTCAAACAGAGGTGGCTCATCGAACACATCAATATTTCCGTCAAGCTCCAGCTGTACGCCAGTGCCTGGCATCGGTGTCGAGGGGCGCTCCGATGTACTGAACTCAAACTCATCAGTGGGCAACCGCAGAAACTCATTCACGGCACCTGATAATTGTCTGCTGTTGCCCTTGCCGGCCAGAATGGCATCCGTAGGACCTTCGCCCGGCAAACGGGTGTAATACGTTGGCACTTTCATTGAGCCCTGATTAACAGGATTGGTGATAGACATCAGCTCTGAATTCTGGTCGATCATGGGCGGGCTGTAGAGGAACCCTGTCGATAGACTTGGAGAATCGCGCAGGTTCAGTTTGAGCGTCGGCGCTGGCACATCAATAGGCGACGATGGCAGTGGAATCGCCGCTGCTCGTTTCGTCGGCGAGCCGTTGTCGCTGGCTGGTGAAGTCGGGTTCGACATCGTGCCTCGACGGCTCAACCCACGCAAGCTTCCGATGACACTTCGTGCAACGCTTGATGTCCTACCGTGTTGCCTTGTAGGGCTCTTCACCTCGCACTGAGACTCTCCAGCGGCTGTCGTAATCTCTGTCGAGGTTCGTCCTGCTGGCTGTGCGGAATTTACTCCGTTGCTGGTGATGTCCGACAGTGCTGCACGCCTGCTCTTCTCCTTTCCACTTGCATGGATGTGTTGTCGAAGACTGTTCATGGCGCTCTTGGGAGTAAAGGTCTTCTGACGGTCGGCGCGCGTCGGCCGGAGCGGCGTGAGCGAACTGTGAGACTCGCCCACTGACGCTGATGCAGAGCTGTTCTCCTCGTCGGCATTTGGCTCGTCGACGTCGACGTTTCTAGCGGCGTCAGTATAAGCAGTCGATTCCGCGATATTGACGTACTCTTGGCCTGCTTCCTGACTGCTCTTTCGATCACTACTTCGCAGGTGCCCGACAACTCCTTTCGCACCCCGTTGAAAGACCTCGCGAGCGCTACCGAACCACGACTTCTTCCTATTCAAAGTTAAGGTGTTGTCGAGATTGCTCTGCAAGGCATCTCGTGCAGCTGAGGACAATGGACTGTCCGCCCGCTCAGGCTGTAGTGTCGTGGCTCCGCCTCGATGAGGCATTTTCAGTCCGTCTGCACGAAGCGCAGCATGCGACTCGAATCGAAGTAGATCAATCTGGGCGGAAAACAGGCTCGTACTGTCTAATGGCAATTGAGAGGAATGTTTGCAGCTGGCGCAAGTTTGCTGCTACCTCCCAGCCTCTTGCGCCTTCGCTTTCTGCAACGGCCGTGAGGCAGTGACCGATGCGCATGACAATCGCATGGAAAGCGCGTTATTCAACTCGATGACGCATATCGGCTCACACGTGGTCTGTCGACCTAGATCTAAGAACTACGAAGGTCAGGGCCACGTGTTCAATACTATGTACCATCACATCTGGCTTTCTTCACGGTCACGGCCAAGACCGTCATCTGCAACCGTTTCTCATGTCTTCTCCAGGCACTTCTCCCAATCACATCGTCATCTATACTCTTCCGCACTTGCTCGCTGGTAATTACTGCATATCAATCACTGACTTCCCAAGGCGACCATTCGTACGAAGAGACCACATCATGCGGACATGAAGATGCCATGGATGGCCGTCTGGTACAGCAGACGACGTTCTCCTCAACTATCGGGCGCTTGGCTTCGAGAAAGCCTGCATGCGAGCACCTTGGTGGCATGGTCTCGGTGTGATAGGCGATCTGCGACATCAGCTCAATGTTCTCTGCTGATATAGTAGGTCACATCGATCTCAAGGCGCAGCTATCCTGGCACCTGTGATCGAAATGGAACAGAGTCACTCCTCGCTCGCAGTCGATTGCGTGCAACATTTACCCGCCACATCATCTTCTTCGGCAACATAGGCGCATTCGGATATCCAGAACACCTGACTACACTGGCTGAAGCTATGCGTGGTGCAATCGACACAGCTTCAAGCCTGCCACGACTTGCTGCATGGAGCAAACCCTATCCCTGAGAGAAAATAATTGTTGCACGCGTAAATCCTGAAGGCGGCCTCAGATCCATGCCCGCCGTGCGAAATTCTGTGCTACGCCTGGACTCGCATCCAGTGTATCACGCGTGACAGGCAAGATACTGGCCTAAATACATATTTTTCAACGGTCACGTGCTTGACCCACTAGCGCGCTTTGGAACGACCTCGCAGATCCAACCCAACGACCTCCAGCGAGCTTCAGCCAGCCGCGACACGCCCGCCACTCCATCGCCATCTGCGCGAACCTGTATTGTTTTACACGAGTAGCACCTATCTAACCACTGTCACGGTCAGCCCATTAGCGCAGGGCACAGCCATGGCGAACCCGCAATCCGTGTCCTTTGACCAGTTGCTCCAAGAGAGTAAGCCGCACCGTTGCACGGTTCGACCCCTACCACTGCTGATGTCGCGACAGGCCGCAAAAAGCGCAAGGCCGAGCAGCTCGCACAGGAAATTTTCGGCAAGCGCAACAGATCGCAGACACCCCAGGGACCACGATCGAAGCCAGCTCCTGGCGCCAGCCTTGCCAGCAGAGTCGGTGTCGCGAAGGTATGATTATCACCCTGAATGGCGAGGGCATGAGTCGGGCAACGACTAAGATACTTGTAGCCACGCACCGCATCTCTGCCTCGGACCAATTCGGGCTCAGCGCCACGAGCCAACCGCCCACAGACGCAAGCAGCCCGGCCCGCACTGAACGACGACAGCCGCGCACGATCGACCAAATACCAACAGCGGGCCTCACAGATCATCTCGGATCCAGTCAGCGATGTTAAGAGCAGTGACTATGCAGGGTACGAGGCACCACCGGCGGTCGCCAACGGAAATACGAACATAAGCTTTAGAGGGGCAGCGACCAGCCAGCACGTTGTAGTCGCGCAGAACTTTGCGCCAGGAACGACCGCTGCAGATATCGAGAGTGTGATGACTGACGTTGGCGGTACTGTCCTCACCTGCAAGCTCACCGCTGAGACGCCAACTGTGGTGGCAGAGATGACGTTCGAGGATAAGGCTGGAGCAGAGGCAGTGATCAACACATTCAATGGGAAGAAGGTATGTATGGAGAGCATCAGATCATTGGGTATATCGCTGATCTATCGTCAGGCTGACGGTCGCACTTTGAATGTGTTTCTCAAAGCTGCAGGACCAAAGCTGCCGTTCACAGTCGATGTGGAGCCAGCAGTGGAGGAGGCCATGGAGATTGACGAGAATGCACAAGCGCGCGAAGCTGAAGATCGTCGGCGCGAGGAGCGTCGTGGTCCTGCTGAGCGTGCGCCTCCGAGAGACGACTACCCAACAGGACCGCGAAACGACAGAGGCTACCAAGACGACTACTACAGCCGCGGCCCGCGTCGTTCTGAGCCTGCATATCAAGATGGTCGTTACGGGTTTGGAGGTGGTGGCAGGTACGGCGGGGGAGGAGGCTATCGACATGACGGTCGATTGGGAGGCTATGGGAATCGTCACAGCTACAGGCCGTGATTTGTGACACGCGGCTGTCACTGCACTCCCAATACCCACTTTCCTGGCTGCTGAAAGCACAATCGAATCGAGTCTTGCAGATCACCGAGATCGCAGCATTATTTCGGTGCCTGAGATGTGCAGATTAATTGGGAGAACGGGTCCCGCCTCGAACGCCCTGCTAGATGTCAAGGATTGGTGACACAGGCTTGGTACTTCATGAGTATAGATATCTTTGCGGCAATTGCATCTCCGCTGTATCACTGCATCAGTCCACTGCCTCCGAGCCACCAGAGTCTGGATAGGATACCCCACGTTGCGTTTTGCGTTACACGAAAAGGCTCCGGCAGATCAGCAGGCATTGCAAACGCAAGCATCTTGCACTCGCTTCACCTTGCCTTGAAATGAGGGCTGCTGCAGAGGCTACCTAACGCGAGACAAAACCTCTGTACTTCGTCGCCGTTGCCTTGCACCGCCAGCGAAATTACAATTGACAAGAGTACGCGCCGCCATGAACCACATGTTTCGGATCGCCAGCTCACGCATCTTGTATCGGTGAACTGGGAGGTAGCGTTGGAGCGCGATGAAGACAGCAGCAGCCACAACACGACTCAACGGCATGGCCTCATCAATTGGAGTACATCACGAGCTCATGAACATCCCGTCCGCATTCGGAAATGATACCATGTGCAGTACACAGACAATGGTTGTGTGTCCTTGCCGCAACGTGGGGGCGTCTGTGCCTTTTCTAGGAGATAGGCGACCCGATGCCTAACAGAAATCAAGCAAACCAAGAGCAGGCTGTAAGGCCGTAAAATATATGAGATCTGGCTCCACTTTTGTAACGCGTCAACGCGTCGTATTCGAGTATGCAGTCTGGGAAGGAGCCAAGTGCACCTCCCGTGCCTACCTCGCCATACGCGCCTGCTTTACCAACTTCATTCATTTCCCATGCGACCGTAACAACTGGTGTCATTCCAACAGCACCATGTCCTCATATCGTCCGCAGTACAGCACATACCGCGGCGACGATGACGGCAGTGAGCGCAAATATCGCGGGAGATCACCACATCAATCGAAGCACCACCGGGAGGATGGTCGAGCTGCATCCCGGCGAGATTACGGTGGCTCCTCTCGGAGGACGAGATCTCCTGCACGCCAACACACCGTTCCTCGAGACTATTGTCGGCAAGACAGGTCCAGATCCCGCACAGGGAAGCATTCGCCTGTAGGGAGAGACGACTACCCTTCGAGATCCGGATCGATCGAAAGGCACTACGGCAACTATACCACAAATCGGCGCACAGGTCTCGACAGCTGGCGGCCAGCGCGAGACACATACCCACCGAGGCCGCGTGAATCAGCACCTGTGAGCTCAGCTTCAGCAGATTGGTCATTCGATGTCAAGAAAATACCGCGCTGGCGGAAGCTACTGCTAAGAGATGAAGGCGTAGAGCCTGACGATGACAATGAGAGGGGTTACGTCGCTTGGCTGAAGGATAAGACCGATCGTCAGACAGGTCTCGATAGATGGCGGCCAGCGCGAGATACATACCGACCGCAGCCACGCAAATCAGCACCTATGAGCTCAACTTCAGCAGACGGGTCATTCGATGCCAAGAAGATGCCACAATGGCGGAATGTGCAGCTGAGAGATGAATGCGCAGAGCTTGAAAACGACAACGAGAGAGGAAATGTTGCTTGGCAGAATACCAAGACCTTGGGTTCAAGAATAGCAGAGCGCCCACCTGCTGTTCCTCATGTTGAGGATCCACGTGCTTCATTGGCAGACGGAGCCCTGGTAAGAGAGCCACAGTCTCATCGTCACCTCTTGAGCACGACAAGAGAAGTGGTGCTCACAGTAACGGTTTCGATAATGAACGAATCGACAAGATAGCGGAGACGCTCCAGGAGGTGGTAGGGAGACAATTGGAGGTAACCAGATTATCGGCATGGGCGGCATCGAAGTCGACATTGAAGAGCTCCTGCCTTCAGATAGTCAGGACTTTTTAGAAAGCTAAAAAAAATCGAAAGCGGAAGATAGAGCGTGCTCAGTCTGTCTAAGCCGAGATGATCATGCTAGTTAGAGTATTACAGGACCGCGCTGATAGAAGCAGTCCATCCGCTGCTCGAATAGTTTCCTGCGGATTGAGGTCTCTTAAAGCACTTGCGCGTAAAGTTAATCTGGTTCAGCGCATCGGCATCGAGGTAGAGAGAGAATTTACGTGCGACTACTGCAGGGAGTCAATCGAGAGGAGACACGCACGAGACTTCACTGGGCGGCTCGCCATTCCTTACGCACTTTCAAGAAACCTGACCGCATCTTGTCGCGATGACGACGGCTGTACCAAAACGCGAACAAGTCAATGAACCTTCCGCTCTCCGCATCTCCGCTATTCTGGTAGTCGATATGAATAGATCAGCACCGGTTGATCGTGTTGCCGCAAGAGCAGAGAAGGCCGCCATTTCCTGCTCTTCGCCTTCGCTGGATTGGTCATCGCTATGCCGATACTTGTGCACGCGCGAGACAACGCAGCTCTACTGGTATACGGGGAATGTCAGATGGATCTCAGTCAAGCATGCTCCACGGGAATAAGAAGACGCTCCGGCTTATTTGCCATCGTTATTTCAATCTTCGCCTGGCGACGGGTACCGTGGGCTCAAAACGAGCGAACAGTTACAGCGCATCTGGTGCTGCTGTTGTCGAGGCGGAACGCTATCGCTATCGCTATCGGCGCTGCACATACAGTTCCTGTCATGCATTCGGGGATGGCCGAGATGTACTGAAGCTTAATATCGGTGCAAATGGGCCCTGCAATACAATTATACCCTGCTCGGCCATCCCCGAATGCATGAGTGGAACTGTATGGCAGCTAAAGTGTGTAAAGAGAAGACCGAGGTTTGGATGTTGCGGAAGAAAGAGATGAAGTCCGTCGGCGAAGGTTTTCGTTCAAGCCGTGCTGGGTCTTGGCACAACATCTTGGCGATCTCTCCTAACCGCAAGGCAAGAGATGACATTTCTGTTGCATACCTCACGTATTTTGTTTGCGCTATCCGCACTGGAACTATCTAACGATCTCGCCTGTTGGGTATAGCCCAGCAAGTTGGAGCGACGAGCGTTGTCGACTTTCCTTTCGAAACCCTACAGTGTCAAACTGGGATTAAAACCTCATCTCAGGTCGATCCTTGAAAGGCCCACGGAGTTCAGCGGTGGCGTTTGCATGAGGCCTCCATTAGTCGTTATGTACAGACTCCAGCGATCAGACACTAATCGACCAAATTGGATTGCGGTAGGACCAACCAGAGAACTAGAATTGGAACCAGGGCGACCAGCAATGATCTCCTGTTGGCCAGACGGCTCGATCTTCGTGATGACGCCCAATGGTCCAGCCACGTATGCGGTACCCTCATGGTCGAGCACAAGATCATCGCATGTCAGGTTCCTCGTGACGAGTGTGGGAGTGCTTGTCCCCTGCACCTGGCCTTTCCCATCGACCGCCACTCTGTAGAGACTGCTTCTACCGGTATTTGTGTAGTAGATGTCCCCTTCGTGGACCTTGACCCCATTCACGCCCGTGAAGTTGGCGCCTGTTGGCGCGGAACCATCGGTAGTGTTATCTTTCAGCGTCACCTCGACCTCCCCAGTGCACACATTAACATTCCAGATGAGTCCGCGGAACGAATCAGCCACGAGGAGATGCTCCGAGAAAGGCCGCGCAAATGCGATACCGTTGGGCAAGGCAGCTTTCGGAAGAGAAGCAACGCGCTGAGCATGGGGTGCTTTGGTCAATTTTCCTTTTGGCAAAACTTCAACACCTCGCATATCAATCTTGGTGATAGAATACGAGGCTGGAGTAGTGTTTCTTGGATTCATAATGTCGAAGTCTCCAGAGGCAACGTAGAATATGTCTTGTTCGCGCTCTGCGATGCCGACTGCGCTGCGAATATTTGGAATGCTGAACACAAGCGTTGGGGGCAAGATATCCAGCGGGTCGAATTGATAAATGCTTGCATTTGGCTGAGTTGTCGTTGCTAGGATCTGGCCGTTTGCACGGACAGCAAGATTCTCGAATCGTGGACCATCGTTGAGGCGAGCGACGATGTGGACTGGAAGATCTGCACTATTCGACACAGTTGTAGCCAGACCATCAGCTATGGCAGAGCCTAAGACCAGAGTTGAAAGAGTGTGACGCATTGTGGAGTATTCAATGACCACAGCAATAGCGCCCTCAAGCTTACTTTCCCTTGCAGAGCTGGCCGTCTTATAGACGTCCGATGCGGGAATCGTGTGGTATTGTTGGATTGTTGGATCATTGGCACTAAATCTATTCGTACAGACATTCGTAAGCTTCCGGAAGGATGCGCTAGCACGCTGGACCAACATACAAAGCGGCGGTCAAACCAGAAAGTACTCTTACTCAGGATGCTTTAGAGAGCAGCCCTGTATGCACACCGACATAAGGTGGAGCAGATCAACAGAGCTTGTGGAGACGTGCGTCTTGTCCAGCTCGAGCGAGTCGCTGTGGAGGTACTGAAGTAACCCAAGGCTGATAAAGCGAAGAGATCCGGGAGGATGTGGCATAGAGGCCGATCGTGCAAGTAGACAGAACATCTCCAGAGCGCTTTGCGCTGCAAGCCATGGCAGTCGCGAGCGCGACACACCATCTCCCAGCATAAAGCCGTGATCGGCGGGACCAGCGAGCATGTCAGATTAAGCCACAGGGACGGACCTTTTCATTCTTTCTGACCAGTTCTGCCCGTCAGAGCAGCTCGTTCGGCTGAGGGCAACCCCCGAATGTGAAACAAACCATCTTCCCGGCCTACAGCACCTACGACAGGCACTGACTTGCCAGATAGACATGGGATGGTCAGAGCAGCAACCTAGAGATCGACATCCTCGGCTTCTGATATCGCATCAATCATGCCATCTGTTCCAAGTTCTCGCATCTGGCTTGAGATGAGCCCATGCTCTTCGAGCTTTTCCAGCGCGGCCAAAACCCAGGCCTGGCAGTTGTATTCGGGATCGCCATTTCTTATGCGAACAGTCGCGAGCATTCCCACCACCTGTGGCAGAGTTGCTGGCACGTTCGTGTTGCCAAGTCTGACCTGTCTGTAGAATGTGTCGGATACCGTTGGGTCCGCTTCAGCTCTACATTGAAATCTGTAGTTCTCGGAGCCTCCGACAATCTCGACCAGCTGAGAGGGACTGTCCGGAAGTTCCAGCCAGAGAGCAGTATGTCGGAGCCAAGTGAAGTCCGGATAACCTCTATGTATGATGACACTGAGACTGACGGCATGGAGATCAGTGGGATGCTCATCGCGGGTCCTTGAAGCCATATTTCGCAAGACTGATCTGGAAGCAAGCGACTCGTGTTACCAATGAGATCCAACAAGTGATTACCGATCCCATTCAAGACGCTGAAAGGTGCCAATACGAAACGCTCGGCATGTCATCGCTGCTGTAGAACGTGCGGCACAGGTGGCGCAGCATATGTAGCCTTTTTCTCACTTCTTTCCGCGCTTGAGTCACCGCCGTCTCAGATTTTCCATTATTTGAAACCTGAGCGCGATGTATCGTGCATGAAAGTGATGTTAACTTGCAAAGTCAAAAGGTGAAAAGATGGATGTTTGCCTACGCGCTTCAGACGGGGAGAAGTGACGTTCGGCTGCGGGCACGTCATCGCAACCATCGAAAGCACCATGATAAAGTACTGGTGTTCTGAAGATCTAGCATTGTGCTTGCGTAAATAATTTAGAAGAACACAATTGCACTTCATAGCCCTTGCCATGGCTGACGAATTTCTTACCGCTCCGAAGCCGCCTCCAGATCTCAAAATTCCCTCGTCAACAGCCACGGTCAAAGTTTCATGCATTGACAGGTACGATAACACGCTCGTTGTCGTTCTCTCAGACACTCACAGACAGCAGCACATCTCGCTTTCGATTAGGAAAATCGTCATTCCTGCAACCAGATTACACAGGTCAACCCAACTTATGCGGCCCATCATTCTCGTTCCTGATCGAACACCCATCTTCCAAGCCCATCTTGTTCGACCTCGGAATTCGGAAAGACTGGCAGAAACTGCCCTCTTACGAGAAATTTGTTCGCTTGAAATGGTACATCAATGTGGAGAAAGATATTGCAACAGTCCTCAAAGATCACAATGTAGATGTTGATGGCGGAGCAATTGAGTCCATCATCTGGAGTCATCATCATTGGGATCATGTTGGCGATGCTTCAACGTTTCCTGGAAGTACAGAGCTCGTTGTAGGGCCTGGATTTAAGGATGCTCACCTACCGGGCTATCCCAAGAATGAACAGTCAACCCTCCTCGATAGTGATTTTGATGGCCGCAATGTCAGGGAGCTGAACTTCGAAAGTGAAAGCGAAGGGCTGAAGATCGGGCGATTCAATGCCTATGACTACTTTGGCGATGGTAGCTTCTATCTGCTCGATACCCCTGGCCATTCTGTTGGCCATATCTGCGGTCTCGCGCGGACTTCGTCGAACCCAGATTCCTTCGTCTGCATGGGAGGCGATGCTGCACACCACGGTGGAGAGTTCCGGCCTACTGAATACCTACCTTTGCCGAAGGAAGTGAAGCCTTCTCCTCTGAAGCGGCAGCAACCAGTGTGTCCAGGCCATCTCCTCATGGACGTGCATCCGCATAAGCAGGCAAACACGCCCTTTTACTATGTGACAGAGAGCTTCGCACATGATAAGAAGGTGGCTGATTGGACAATTGATGGATTGGGAGAGTTTGATGCGCATGAGAATGTGTTGATGTTGATGGCACACGATGATGCGGTCGTTGATCCTGCTGAGATTGACTTCTATCCCAAGCCACTAAATGGCTGGTACGAGAAAGGCACGAAGCAGAAGATCAAGTGGTTGTTCTTGGGTGATTTTGAGCACGCTGTCGAGGCGAAGGAAAAGGGAGAGGAGCCTTTCAAGTGGGGGAAATATCCATGATCTGACGGGGGATGTTAGGGTTGTCGTGGCCAGACAGATATTCCATCGCTTTTCTCCCTGTACCAATTCGATTCTGTCGACAGTGTCGATAGATCTCGTCAAGATCTATCGAAGTTCTCAGCGCATGCGAACTATCAGTTGTGCCGGTCGTGTGGTCGTTTTGGGTTCCACCTGTCTACTAGATTTCTTGCTGCCATCCGATGGTTGGCGATAAATCTAACAGAAAGATCTGGTTTCGAAGAGCCAGGCGTCAAGTAAAATCAGGCTGTGCTTCAGAGGTGGCTACGAAGCGTGAGTAAATGGTCATTGAACAGCTGGTCTCGACTGTCGGGCCATTCCATCGAGTGAGCAGGAGACATTCAGATGCTCATTAGAACTCGACCAAAAGGTTGCGGTCGGTCGGGCAATTATCATTGCTCTCGCATGCTTCAGAAGTGGGCAGACCATTGAAGACTTGGGACCGCTCGCTGGGGAATTGGGCTACTTGGCGACAGCGGAGTCGTGCGGCCTTCGGCAAGAATGGAGCTGCTCGTTTTACGAGAACGAGGGCTACCGATTGGACGATTCTCGTCGGATTAGTGCAGAGTTGTACTGTGTTTACCTTGCCACATCTTGTTGACAACAAAATAGTGTGCTGGAGGGTGCAAAGGAAAGGAAAGGTGGTTGGAGAAAGAAGGATCAGAATAGCCGCGATCCGAGTTCGGGACATCGCAACCGCAACCTCGACGTATAAGTCGTGCCTGCCGTTTTTAGTCAGCATCGCCTCCTCCACCGCATCGAATCAACCACGGCACATGTAAGTAGACACCACTCTTCCCAACATGAGCATGTCGCGCACTGCAGAGTTGGCATGCGCGCCGCGACGCGACCGCGACGGACCTCCAAGCGACTGACACCATGGCCTGCAGAGCCCAGACACCCTGTCTGTAAGCATCACGACAACACCACGTACAACGCCTTTCGATCACGACGCTCGAGGGGCGGGAGCAGTGCAGAGCAAACGCTAGGCCGACGGGAGGGCATTATTTGCGCTCTAGTCGACGGTGGGCATTGCGCATCGCGAGGCTGGATAGCTACATGCAACGTGCTCAGGTAAGCTGTGCCTGCCTCAAGCTCCCGAATCCATGGTCGCAATGCTGACTATTCTCGTGTCGCTAGGAGATGAATAGCGAAATGAGTACGCAAACACTGCGCCGGGCCTCCCGCACGCTTCAGGCCATACCATGCTGACTCGCCGTTCAACCAGGCTTACGCGAGCAACTTCTCGCCGAGACGGCCAACAGCAATGCCTCTGCACCATATCCTTCCAGCGCGTCCGCGGCTCAAGGACCGAGCAATCCATATCCTCCCTCAGATCACAGTGGCAGCCCACACGAGCATCACCAGCTTGATCCGAACGTGCAGTACTCGATGAGTGGTGATCATCAAATGGGCGAGGGAGCCGGAAAGGGCAAGCGGGAGTTATCCACGAGCAAGAGGGCCGCACAAAATAGAGCTGCGCAGGTAAGTGCCGCTGCCAGAATCATTTGGATCGAGATGTCAAGTCCGGGCCCGGCGACCATGAAATCATTTAGCTATCTCGACAGCACGTCTTGCCTGTGATCAAGCCATTTACTAACGCATCTTGGCAGCGCGCCTTCCGACAACGCAAAGAAGGTTATATCAAGAAGCTCGAAGAACAGGTCAAGGACTACCAAAGTATGGAGCACAACTATAAGGCTCTGCAGAACGAGAACTACCAGTTGCGCGAGTACATTCTGACCCTGCAATCGAAACTTCTGGAAAATCAGGCCGAATTTCCTCCTGCGCCGTCGCACGCCAATCTGTCGACGAGCGCAGCTCAACAATACCCTTCTCGCGCAGAGTCATCGTATGCCTCGGAGGAGCAGCCTCGGCACGAGCATGAGCAACGACCGCCGCCACCTGCACCTGTAGCCGCTCCCGAAGCACAGCGGCACGACGGAATCGCGGCGCTTCATCAAGCTGCTGTGGCACAGGAGGCACGACCGCAATCGTCTCCCTATGGCTTGGCGAGTGAGTATCCAAGCAGGCAACCTGAGACTGCCGGAGGTAGTGATTCGAAATCGGGCTCGTAGTATGAACCTATGATGGAGAATCATGATTCCACGAGGAAGGAGATTGCAACGACTTCTTCTATGCCGTGGTCCTGTCTATCGCAGCCCTGACCCATACGCGGCACACGGGCGACATGCTTCTCACTGCGCCTGAGTATCGCGCTGGCTGAGGTGGCAACTATGGACTGAAGCATTGATGCCGAGCGGTGAAAGTGGCACGAGGGAATGTGGCAGATTTCAGAAATTGCATTTCGCTCTGCCACTTGGCCAGGAGTAGCAAGTGGTCCTGCTTACGAGCTCTACGGTACCGTAACTGGTGACTGGACGCCCGACTTCCCACCGATCACTGGCATGAGCGAAAGCCTGATCAGCCGCAAGAGACACAAGCCACGAGATTACAAGCTGCTGCCGGGCTGCTGTAGGCGTAATGAACAAGAGCTATGTTGAGTGGCCAGTAAGTGATCCTAATAGATGAAGCATAGATGACCCAGCAAAGAGCTGTATACCAATTACAATGCATCACAGTTGCGCCCTCCAGCTCCGACGCTATCCCCGCAACAAGAACATAGTTCGCCTGAGCCAGAATCAAAAGAATCGTTTCCCCCCCTCTTTATGAACCAACGTAGCCTGAAGTCCGTCTCACGCTTCAGCGTAAAGGATAAATGCATTCGTTTCGCGCCCTAGGTCAGCCGTGTTCATTTTATGCATGCGATACAATACCGTGTCTCTGAGTCAACGGCTGCGGAGTACGCGGTGGATGGCGTAAGTGCGGAGCCGTTACACAAAAGCACCTCGCTGCCTTGAGGCCTGTGCCGGTGGCGGGAAGCTTAATCTGTGCAAGGCAACATTTCATGGAGCTTCGCCTGAACTTCTTACCACTTGCTAACATCACCTAAATTGGTGACATCCTTTCGGCGACGCGCCAACGTCTGCCTCATCGATAGCTCGAGCACTGAGAGACTGAGTTGGCCGCTGACTCCTTTCTGCAGTTTCGCGCCCACCATGGCGATGGGTTCCGCCCTTTGGGCTGGCGCCCAGTCGGTTTGCGACGGCGCGCAGTTCGCACTCAGCAAAGCATCGAATGTTCTGAGCGCTTCTCGATTCAACAGGGACTCATTTGACCAAGCACGCGGATATGACTTTGAAGAGGAAAGTGAATATGACTCGGAGAATGAGTCTGGCGACGATCAGTGGATCGACGTGAAGAAGGAAAAGCGTGACTTGACAAAGGTATCTACAGGCGGTCCAATACTTTCATCGACGTGCGATCGATCCCCGCTGACGTTGTCACAGCCGCAAGAGCAATTCATGGTCAGGAGCGTCTCTGACTCAACGCGACAGCTCCGCCTGAAGATCACCAAGACAGCAACAGAGAAAGCAAGTGCGGCCGCGGGCGTCAGCTTCGAGTACGCCAAGTGGGCACTTCGTCTTGTGGCAGTGGAAGCAGCCCACGACATTGGCTTCCTGACCAGCTGCAAAACGGCCACGGACGTTGTCAGAGCCGTCAAAGCACGCTTTCCAGTCCTTGAAGACATCCAGAAGGCTTATCGATCCGGCAGTCTCGAAGCCAGCACCACGGAGTCAAGCGCTCAACTCACCAATATGACCCGCGCATATGCTCCGCAGCCAGGAATCAGACATCCTCGCGATGTGCGAATGGCCAGCAATTTGGATGACATTCCGATTATCTCAGACAACACTATCAACCAGAATCCATATGCGCGCGACCCAGTACCACTCATTCATGCTGAAACTGGAGCTGAATTGGAGCTAGTCTTCAAGGAGGCCAGCCGTGGACGCCGTAGGAAGCGAGATACTTCACCACACAGCAACTCGAATGCGCAGGGAAACACGGTTTACAGCAGATTCATTGGTGCGGATCACAGCAAGGGTGGAAATGGCGCATGAATTGCTCCCCGCATATCATGAGAAAGACGGGTGGTGCATGGTGACTGAAGCGAAGGAAATTGCTTTGCATAGCGAGGCTTGAAAAACGACAGGATAACGCGAAGCATTAAGCTCGAAAACAGCTAGATGCTGCGAGCGACTTCATGACCCATCAAGACTGTTGTCATTGGGCAGGCGTATGGGATTGGTTATACCCGCTCTCCTACGGGATTGAGCACGTTGACATGCATTCAAGGATACTTCAGACTCGGGATTGAGCACGATGAGAGCACACCGAGATGCCTTCAATAGCGCACTAGGTGCAAGTGCTGTGCACAAAGGGAAAGCAGGCATCGCTTTATCGCAGCGACAAGCTGTCGATTTGACACATAGTTTGACACTATTGAGCGGTCGTGCTTGTTGCGCTTCTTCGGTCAAAGAACTACCTGCCAACCGGCTTGTACTCATCTTTGAGCACCCATTTCGCTCTCATCCTCCCTCCTTTCTGCATCGTGGCGATCTTCTTGAGCATCTCACTGAATTCCGCAGTGCGCTGCGGACTGTTGCAGTACCTGTTGAAGTGATCGACTAGCATTTGCGAGTAGACGGCTCCTCCGTGGGAGACAATGTAGTCTCGGATGAGCTTCATGAAATCCGTGCCTTGTGGCCCACGATCAGCCCGACCGCCACGAGTCGCCGGCGTCCCGCTGCGCGAAGTGTTTGCCGAAGCAGACGCAGAAGCTGTAGTGGTGTTGGAAGCGTTCGTTTGACGATTCTGAAGGTTGGCGAGAACAGAGGTCGAAGATGGTCCTCCGCGAGACATGCCCCCGCCTCTGCCACCACGCATGCCGCCCCGTCTCGGAGGTGAGGGAGGACGGCCAGCTGTGCCAAACTGTCCAGTCCAAGTCGGTACGCCAGCAGGAAGGCTTCTTGCGACTTCGGCAGCACGTTTCAGTTCACGTGCTGCCTCGTCGGCGACTTTCTTCGCTTCCTTCCTGATCATCTCGGGGTCGGCGCGCGTAGTCTTGCGACCATTGATGATGGCTTCATGATCTTGGGCGCCTTGAACACCGGCTCGTGCGAAGATGCCAGACAGGACACGATCTGAGGACGGCTCAGCGTCTGCTTTCTTCTTCGCCTCTTCCTCTTCGTGATCACCACGGAAATCTTCTTGCCGAGATATACCCGCAAAGTCATTGATCGCGACACGCTCACTCTCCTTCTGCTTTTCATCTTCATTTGGTGGCGTGGGCAAGCTATTGTCGCGCTTGAGTGAGACTTCAGTGCCTTTGAAGATCGTTCCGGTTTCTGTTTGCCCGTCAACAGATTCTCCTAGGGTAAAGAGGTCGTGCAGATCTCTAAGCTGAAAGTTCTGGCGCTGCTTCGGATCTCGTAGAATCTTGTTGGTAAGGAACAGCTTGAACAGTTGTCGATGGTAGATCTTTTCTTCGATTGTGCCTGCTGTCATGAGGCGATAGATCTCGACTTCACGCTTCTGGCCCAGACGCCATGCTCGTTCGCGTGCTTGTACATCAGTCGATGGATTCCAATCCGGATCGTAAATGATCACACGGTTGGCGCCGGTCAAGTTCACACCGAGCCCGCCCACTTTCGTGGTCAACAAGAAAACATGCAAATCAGGATCATGGTTGAATTCGTGCACCAAGTTTTGTCGATACTTGATGTCCGTTGTTCCGTCCATGCGTCTGTAGTTGATTCCCGGCAGGTTGCCAATGAACTTCTCGAGAATGTCCAGCATGATCCGATGCTGAGCGAAGAGAAGTGTCTTGTGGCCCTTCTCTTTCCATATCTTGAGGAGCTCTTTGACGACTTGCATCTTGCCTGACTTGCTACCAATGCCATAATCGTATCCAGGCTTCTTTGACAGAGTCTTGTGCTCGACAAGGTCCGGATGATTGCAAATCTTGCGAAGAATGTCAACACCGTATAGTGCCTGGCGCTTCCCATTCATGATCGACTTCATGTCCTCCGAGTCAAGGAACCATTGATATGCTTCGCGTTGCAGCTTAGTGAGCTTGCAAAAGAGAACGCGCTCGATCTTTTTCGGTAAGTCGGATGCGACATCCGCCTTGAACCGCTGCAAGAGGTAGGGTGAGATCGCGTCCTTGAGCGTTTCCGCGCACTTCATGGCGGTCTCTACCTGCAGATTCGAAGCGTTTGCATATCCGCCTTGCTTGATCGGAATCGCAAACTGATTCTTGAAGTTTACCAATGTTCCCAAGCGCATTGGATACACGAAATCAAATAAAGTCCAGAGCTCCTCCAGGTTGTTTTGCATCGGCGTACCAGACAGGATGATCCGATTGTGTGTCATGATCTCCTTGCAAAATATTGTGATCTCAGCGTTGGGGTTGCGGATCTTGTGTCCTTCGTCCAGGACGCAGTACTCCCAACTGATCGGAAGCAGTTGTTCGGCATAATTGACCAATCCAGCGTATGTTGTGACCAGCACATGTCCATCTCTGACAACACGATCGATCACTCTTCGAACGACCTTGTTGGCCTTGGGTTTTGATTTCCTGTGGTTGTCATCGTCCAGATCATCTTCGTACCGTGCCTCGCGCTTCACATCAAGCATACCGCTGCCCGAAGAGTGCAAGATGGAGACCCGTAGGGGTGGCCACCAGCGGTGAAACTCCTCCACCCATTGCTTGAGGAGAGTGGCGGGACAAAGAACGATTATGGGTTTCGAAATCTTGCCAGAGTAGTGCAACCCAGCCAGGAAGGAGATCACTTGGATAGTCTTACCCAAGCCCATCTCATCTCCCACTATTCCTCCTACTTGCTGAGAATACAGCTCCCACAGCCACTGTACGCCGGTCTTCTGGTAGTCGAACAGCGAGGGATAGATATCGCCGGGAATGCGAAAGCCTCCGTCGAACACAGCATCCGCACGGGTAGGATGGGGCATTTCCCACTCCTCCCCTTCCTCTTCCACTTCCTCGAGTGGAACAGAAGTGTCTGCGGGCTCACTCTTGACTTCGCTGGCAGGAGTTTCCTTGTCTTGCGCAGCTTCGGCTGCAGGTTTCTTGCGATGTCGCCTCCTGGCAGCGCGCCGTCGTTGTGTCCAGTTCTGCAACCGTGTTTGGTAAACTTCTTCATCGCCATCATCGACGCCCGCAAAGTCTTCCTGCTCACCGCCGGCCTGCTGTACAGCTTTTCGTTTGCCTTTTCTCTTGCGAAAGTTACCTGGAGTGTCGAGCGAGAAATCGCCCTCAGCGTCCTCATCACGAGGCTCTTCCTCGTCTCCAGATTTTCCGACCGCGGCTAGACCTGCCTCATCCATTTCAGGTAAATACGCGTCAGAATCATCCGCCGTTGATTCTGGTTCTTGCGATACAGCCTTCGCCTGTCGCCTGGACTGTAAGCGCCTCCTCTTCGTAGGGCGTTCTTTCGCATCTTCTTCATCTTGTAGCCTCCGCGCCAGAGCCTCGTCATCTTCTTCATCCCCAACTGTACTAGCCGCAGCGCTGGTGTCATCCTGCTCGAAGCCGGGTGCCAGCAGATTGCGATGGGACTTTGGTCCGTGTTCTGCGACCTCGACCTCCTCTTGGCCCACTTCCTCCTCGTCCTCTTCCTCAGCATCGAGCAAGACCTCACCGAGACTTGAAGATGTTCGCAAGGTTCGTTGCCCAAATTTCGAGAAGGGTGTAATCTTTCCGGTCCGGATCAAGAACTCGCGATGCGTCTCGCCAGGTAGACGCTTGCTGTTTCCATCTTCGATTAGTGTCTCTCCTTTATTCTCATTATCGTTTTGCTCCTCTATGCGCTTCTTGATCTGCTCGAGATCCCGGTCCAGGTTGGCGATCAAGGCTTTATAATGCTCGATCTCGGCTCTGTATTTATTCTTTGTAGCGGACCCGGCAGGCTTAGCTAAATTCCTCTCGGCAATCCTGAGTGCCGTCTGCATTCGCGACTTCTCATTCTGCGTCTTGTCGAGCCGCTTCTGCTCCCTTTCCAACGTCTGTTCAGCCAGGGCCTGATCTGCCTGTTGGCCAACGTCCCTTTCGAGGTCCTCTTGGTCGCGCACGCCAGCCCCCAGTGCTGCGAGTCGCGCAACTTCGTCGCCTTCCAGCTCCAGTTCCTCGTCATTGTCGCCTTCGTCAATAACGAGGGGATCAGTCGAAACAGTCTCGACGTCCGGCGACTGTCTGGCACTCGAGTCGTCGCCGGGCTGACGCTGCTGTTCCTGCTTTTCTGTCGAAGACATGGTTGAGAGGCTGGTTTCAGAGTAGTCGAGGGGCGAGAAGAAAGGCTGAGACAGAGAGATTTGGACAGCGTTACTCATAGCAAGGCGGACTCTCTGAGGCGAGCATCACTCTCGCTTGAGAAGTGATCTATGCGATCATCGAGTGATTTATTACCTGGCTGTGAACTGTGCTGAGTACAAAGTGAACCGGGAGATGCAGACGGGCCACTATGAGGTGAAAGAGCGTGTCGTAGACTGTGATGCGATCCAGATGAAAGAAAGTGGACTTCGACGCGACGCAGGCGCGATGTCGTCACTGCTGCACGGATCGGCAGGCGCCAGCGCTCGCTCGCGAAGTGAATGTGACGAGGATGCAAACACCGAGCATCTACCTGTAACAATAGCACTGAGCATACAGAACATATTCACGGGCGGCTCAAGCATCAGCAACGCGATTGATGGATGTGAGGTAGCCGGACCCGCCGCATTCTTCAACATCATGGCTTCACTGCCAGCTCGGCAGTCCTCGCGCCCGCGACGAGCTTCGCCGTCCGAACAGTCGCAGGCTTCGACCACACAACCTCAGGAATCTCCAGCGCAAGCACGATCCCAATCCGAAGACTCGCAGACTATATTCGTCAACAAGCCAGCAGAAGAGGAGGCAGAAGTGGAGCAAGAGAAGTCACTATCGGCCGAAACCCCCGCGGGTCAAGATGAAGACGAAGTCATGAAATGCTGGATCTGCATGTCCGATTCGACTGAAGATGGGCCGGACACATCGCCATGGCGCGATCCATGTCCTTGTGCGTTGGTCGCTCATGAAGAATGCCTGCTGGACTGGATAGCGGATATGGAGTCTCCAAAGAATGCACACAACCGAAGTCGCTCAGGGAAGATAGAATGTCCACAGTGCAAGGCAGAGATCAAGCTTTCACGGCCGAGAGACTACATTGTGGATGCCATGCGAGGTCTCGAGCGCATGACAGACAGAGCTGTCATTCCTGTGAGTGGACTTGCGTTGAGCTCTGCAATGGTGCACATCAGCCAATACGTCGGCGTGCACACCATTTATGCGATCTTTGGAGCAGACGATGGTAACAGATTGCTGGAGCCGCTGTGGCGATGGGCCACACAGCCTCCAGTCGAAGTGTATGCCAGCGAGCCAGAGAAGGTTTGGGAGATCCTGTCGACGTTGTTCCTTGACCGACTAAAACACTGGCGACTCATTGTGGGCCTCCCATTGATCACGCCAGTGCTCGTTCTATCACGAACCTCACTTGCCGATAGCGTGCTGCCTGTTCTGCCAATAGTGTTCTTCGCTTCCCAAGCACATTCACCGAGCGACGCTCTGGACTTTGCGTCATGGCCCCCATCCGCAAGCTTTGCATTTGCCGTGTTACCCTATGTTCGCTCGCTGTACAACGCGTACTACAAGAGGGTGTGGGCAGAAAAAGAGAAGCAATGGCTGGAGGCAGTCAAGCCGCGAGTGAGCCAACAAAACGAGGAGGATGCAGCAGCAAATAATGGGCAAAATCCCGTGGAGGCAGAAGGAGACGGGAATGTGTTTGAGGTGCGAATTGAACAAGAAGTGTGGGAGGACGACTGGGAACAAGAAGATCAAAGACTCGTTCAACAAGCAGCGGACAGGCAGCCTGCAGCGCACAACGAAGCCCAGCAGCCTGACTTGCAGATTGAGCAGAATAATGACGAGGATGCAAACGCAGCAGAGCAAGCCGCTGGCGAAGTTCCACAACAAGCACAGGCTCCCCAACGAGACCTGCCACAGGAAGGCGGATTCCCTCGAGGCGACAATGACGCGGCGCCCGCACCCGTAGTACCTCGAGATCGTTTGGAAGACTTCGCACGTCGACGCCAGGAAGCACAAGGCCAGCATAACAATGCTGGCAATGTGCAAAACGTCGAGCGACGATTGTCGCTCTCTCTCACTGGAATGGCCGAAACGTTCCTTGGTGCTCTCTTCTTTCCAACAATCGCCGGCCTGGCCGGAGAAGCGCTGAAGCTTGTTCTTCCGCACAGATGGGTCACCCCGCCGCCCATGCGCGTCTTCAGAGAGGCGTGGGCGGCAGGATTCCTGCAGAAGAAATGGGCTCGTAGCTTGGTCGGCGGATGTCTCTTCGTAGTTTGCAAAGATTTCCTGCGGCTGTATGTGTGCTGGCGCGCCGCACAGCTTCACAAGGACAGAAGAGTTCTCGATGTGGATAGGAGAAAGAGTCGAGGGTCATTCAGGCCGTGATGGAATAGTCAATTGTGCTTGAGCGAGGAGTTGGGGCACGGCATTATTGGTTTTACATAGCTCTCACTCAGCCATAGCGCTGACATCACAGACACGTTGTATGAACACAAGTACAGCTTCTCTTATCCAGCATGTATTGAAGCCATGGAAAAGCGTATCGTCGAGAAGGAATGAGGAGCAATCTGTGCACCCCTGCTCGTAATTGCGGCAAGGTTTCCGCGTGGAGGCATCGTGGCATCCCAGAGCGTCGCTGTGCTCTGACGCCGTGCTCGAAACAAGCCATTGCGGAGGCGCTCGTGATCTCCTCCCTACAAGCCACCCGCAGCCTTGCTCTTTCGCTTGTCTGAGCTGTCTCGGATGCGGTGTTTCTAAGCTGTACACCCAATCTGACATCGCTAAACCTGAGTACCTCTGGTGATCGACAGCTCCGACGCCCTTGACAACCCACTCCAGCACAACCTCGAGTACTCCGGGCGACCGACTGAGCAACGCACACACCCGCCCTTTCGAACAGCTACGGCAATCTCCATCCAGTCCTGGCCACCACAACATAGGGCGTGAAGCCCGTCAGGCGCCGTCACCATGGCCGCCGCCGCCTCCGCTCTCTTTAACAGGGGCATGGGCCCCTCCAGCAAAGAGAATACGATGCGCGGCCTCGTCTCCTTCATCGCCGACCTACGAAACGCCCGAGCACGCGAACTCGAAGAGAAGCGAATCAACAAGGAACTCGCCAACATCCGACAGAAGTTCAAAGGCGGCAATCTATCCGGCTACGACAAGAAGAAGTACGTGTGCAAGCTATTGTACATCTACATCTTGGGATGGAATGTCGATTTTGGGCATTTGGAAGCCGTGAACCTGATTTCGGCGACCAAGTACTCGGAGAAACAGATCGGATATCTGGCTGTGACCTTATTCTTGTACGAAGGGCATGAGCTGTTGCACCTGGTGGTCAACAGCATTCGGAAGGATCTGGCGGATCACAATGAGCTGAATAACTGCCTGGCGCTCCATGCCATTGCCAACGTAGGCGGGAAAGAGATGGGAGAGGCGCTTTCTGCGGAGGTGCATCGATTGCTTATATCCCCTGCCAGCAAGCCATTTGTCAAGAAGAAGGCGGCTTTGACGCTACTGAGGCTCTATCGAAAAGTGCCGACAATTGTACAGCCGGAATGGTCAGAGAGAATAATCGCGATTATGGACGACCAAGACTTGGGCGTTGCATTGAGTGTCACGAGTTTGATCATGACCTTAGCCCAGGACGACCCGGACAGCTACAAGGGCAGCTACGTGAAGGCTGCGCAGAGGCTGAGAAAGCTGGTGGTAGACCAAGACTATGCGGGCGACTATGTCTACTACAAAGTGCCCTGCCCTTGGCTGCAGGTTAAGCTGTTGCGACTGATGCAGTATTTTCCACCTTCAGAGGACACGCATGTGCGACAACTTATGCGAGACTCTTTGCAAGTCATCCTGGACAATGCGATGGAGAGTCCAAAGAACGTGCAGCAGAACAATGCGCAGAATGCAGTGTTATTCGAGGCTATTAACCTCATTATACACTTGGATACGGAGCGGGACCTGATGGTGCAGATATCAACAAAGCTGGGCAAGTTTATTGGGAGCAGAGAGACGAATGTGAGATATCTTGGACTCGAGGCCATGACACATTTGTCAGTGCGAGCGGAAAACCTGGACCCGATCAAGAAGCATCAGGACATCATTATTGGATCACTGAGGGATCGCGATATCACGGTGCGCAGGCAGGGCCTGGATCTATTATACAGCATGTGTGATGCCACGAATTCGCAGAAGATCGTGCATGAGCTGCTCAAGTATCTGCAATCTGCAGACTACGCAATTCGAGAAGAGATGGTGCTGAAGATCGCCATTCTGACTGAGAAGTATGCCACGGACGTCAAGTGGTATGTCGACATATCAATGCGACTGATTGCCATGGCCGGCGACCATGTCAGCGATGAGGTATGGCAAAGAATCATCCAGATCGTAACCAACAATGACGAGCTGCAAGTCTATGCTGCACAAAACATACTGCAATACTGCAGGGCTGACCACTGCCATGAAACACTGGTAAAGATTGGAAGTTATATTTTGGGCGAGTTTGGTCACCTTATCGCCGACACCAAGACCTGCAGTCCGATCGAGCAGTTCTTTGCACTCCAGGCTAAATTTGCGGCATGTTCGCCAGTGACACGAGCTATGATCCTGTCTGCTTTCTTCAAATTTGTCAACCTGTTTCCAGAGATCCGACCACAGCTACTTTCAGCTTTCAGAACGTATAGCCATTCACTGGATTCAGAGCTTCAACAGCGTGCATGCGAATACTTGGCGATATCAACAATGCCCTCAGACGACCTGCTACGAACGATATGCGATGAGATGCCTGCTTTTCCCGAACGAGCGTCTGCTTTGCTGTCAAGGTTAGACAAGAAGTCGAGTGCAGCTGGCGACAAGAGAACGTGGGCCATCACAGGCAAAGATGCTGCACCTGGTCTCGACCGGAGTGCTACGCTCAAGCGCAATTTCAGCGCCACCGCTGCTGCTGCCGGCATCAATGGAACAACGAACGGCACCAATGGTGTACACAAGAATGGCGCCGTGAAGACGCCGATTGACGAACTGGCCGGTCTCGACTTGACGAGTGGAAGCACTAACTTTGCGTCCGCAGCACATCTGTCTCCGAACTGGGAAGAGGGATACAACCGACTACTCATGCGCGCTGAGGGACTTCTTTACGAGGACGCCCAAATACAAATTGGATGCAGGACAGAGTATCGTGCGGAAGTGGGGTGTCTTATCTTGTACTTCACGAACAAATCTCCAGCGCCGATACAATCGTTCACCACGACCGTGGACAACCCATCTCCGGAGCAGCTCAAAGTGGAGACCAAGAGCTTGCCCGACACGAAAGTTCATACAGGAGAGCAAACGAGCCAGATGGTCATCTTCACAGCCAATGGCATTTTCAGTGAAGCGCCCACAATTAGGATATCATACATGGCTGGAGCTCTACAAGCTCTGACACTGAAGTTGCCCTTGGCACTGCACAAGTACATGGACACGGCCGTTTTATCTTCGGAGGACTTCTTCAAGAGGTGGAAACAAATTGGCGGCGCGCCACGAGAAAGCCAGAAGATTTTCAAAGCATACGATATCTCCACCGACGCGACACGGAGGCTGCTCATAGGCATGAAGTGGGGCATCTTAGACGGTGTCGATCCGAATCCAAAGAACTTTGTTGGTGCGACGGTATTGCATACCGGAGGTGGCAAGTATGGCTGCTTAATGAGGCTGGAGCCGAATCATGACAACAAGGTGAGATTCTATCCTTTCTGTTTTAAAAGCTCGCATGCTAATCATCCTTCCTTTCAGATGTACCGTCTCACGATACGCGCGACAGACGAAGCCGTCCCTCCCATTCTGATGAAGTTAATGGAGGAGAGATTGAAAGAGCCCTTTCCGCAATGACAATCAACCGCTTCCTTCGCTGAGCGAAGTGAAGCCGTGAGAGACGCGATGCTGCATAGCAATTCACATGCGCAAGGACAGAACCTGAACCAGATGCCGAGTTTCGGGCAACTCAGAGCCCATGCTGGGATCGACTGAGGCATTGAGTAATTAGTAGGGAGCAGAAAAAGGTTTGCATGCATTTTGATACCACGTGGCAGGCGGGAACTAGGGGTGAAGACATGCAAGATGATGTGTACAGATAGTTTTTGGAAGACGAAGGGTGGGAGATGAGCGCATCGGAATCGAGGTTCCATTCAAAAGCTCGAATTTTGATTCATCATTATTGAACAAGCACTGAAGGCCTGGCGTATGCGTACATGTTGTCTACCAAACCCTCGGCGAGACTTTCTGAGAGAGTTGGCCCATGACGTGAGTGATTTGAGGATTGAAGTGTGGGCGTTATGCTTTCTATTCTATCCAAAACTAGATGCTGATCACTGCACTCGTATCAATCTCTTCGGGACTCGTGCCATCAACCACCGCAAGTGCCCAACTTCAAACAATTGTAATTTACGCATTCGAAACCACTGGACATACTTGTAGTCGCTCGGCAGACTTGCGCAGTGTATCCGTCGCCAAAATTTTGGCAAGCCTGTTGGAAACCATGCAAGCTGTTCCAAGATATTTGAGAATTCGTGCACTACATTCATTTGTATTAGCTCGCGGAGGACCGACGTGGTGCACGGATGTACGACTTACTACGTTTAATTTGTTGCCGTTGAAGTCGGCCGAGCCATGCTCATACTGGGCACCATAGACACCGCATGCCTTGGCGGTTGTTCGGTCTGCGATATGTCCGTCACTCTTGACACAAGATCCGAAGTTGGTTGATGGGCGAGATCCCGAAAATTGACGTTTGGTGATGATATATTCTGTGTCATGCGGTAGAGGGTTTGCCTGTGTGCCAATGAGGAGGATTGTCCTGTAAACATTGTTAGACGATCAGTCAATAGATTCTTCGCCCAGTAGCTGAATACTGACAATGCGATTGAAGCTATGCGTAATGCCATTGTGACTGCCGATGACCTGTGGTCGGTCCAGGTTGTTCCATCTTACAGTAAGCGCAGATTCCTCCTTCTTATGTTCACGATATGCAGGTACATCGACGCGAGCCCTTAGGGCTTGCAGTACATGGATAGCGACAGGAGGGAGGGTCCTAGAAGGATTCGTAGCTGTACCCGCTTTCTACATCGACCCAGGATTGACTTCTCTGTATAGGTCACAACTAAATAAATAGACTTGGGCGAAGTAGGCATCGGGTCTAGAACCGTTCGGATCTATTCTCACAGAGTTGCTCCGTTTTTGGTAGCACCGTGCAGGTGATGATTTATGCTGGGATGCCATTGCCAACGTTGTGTGGTTACCTAATCCAGTGAATGGACTTATCCGGGTCAGGAGTTCCAGACGCACTGAAAGATCGGAGACTCAAGTTAGCAAGTTTTGCCGTGTGTAGAGAACCAACTTGCTCGCTTCCTAGGAGGTTTGTATGGTTGCAGAAGGTAAAGGCTTGGAATGGATGGGCCTATCAGTGTTCCTCGACAACCTGTTGTACAGGAGATCCGACTGTATACCTCAGCCCCGGACATCGTGGCTGTGATCGTACATCAAACTGAGCACTGCCGGCCGAATACAATGCGTTCAGGACGCCTAGATATTCGATGTAAGCCCCTTCATGAGGCATCGTGACGATGATTGAGGATGCTGCTGGGCATGACAGGTTCATGGTAAACAGGAACGGCCAATAAGGGAGACTCCAATTTCTGGGCATTTGTGCCGCATCTAGCACCAACATTTGCACCTTGATGCCCTCTTGATTGAGTCGGGCCGATGTGTGATGGAAGTGGGAATATACAGTGGTGCTTTCGAGCGTTCGTCGTTGCGGACTGCATCTGCTCTCGGAGAGACTGGAACTCTCTTTACATTGTGCGGCATCACTGCGGAACTAAGTCAGCTCTTGAGTCTCGTACACTAAAGTAAGCTTCAGATGTGTTGATCCTTCTGTGCGAGGCTTGCTTCCAGTTCTTGCGCCTTTGCGTATGCATTACGCAGTCGCTACAGTTCATTAGCAGCTGCCGTACTTTGCGACTGCCCCTGCCGCAGCTCTTCAATTTCTGTAATCCGCGGTTACACGATTTGCGAGGTGGCTCTATGAAGTGTTTCGATGACGAACGGTCGAGAAGATAGCAGCCCTATTCTTCTCTGCCTCGCGCCGAGCTGCTGCCTCAGGCCTCACGCCAAGGCTCGCTCTCTGGCTTATGCCCTCGACGTGTGTGTCGCCGAGACAAGACTTGATAACCGATGCTACGTTGATGCACTTGTATAATCTGCCCGGCCTGGCCATTGAGATGCAAGCAGACTCGGCGTTCCGGACCAAGTCCGAGCGTGGCTTGCCTCCATGGTGGAAGGTGGACGTTGATCCCAGGGGTTTACTGAAGTGAAACGTGCAGATCTTCAATGCTGACAGTTTCGAAGCCCCTAGTGCTATGTATAACTGTTATAGCCTGCTGCCTTGACAGTACGCGAACTTGCACTGACAGCTGAGTGAGCTTGTGGGTATATGTGAAGGATACGTGCTCCAGAGTGCAATGACTCGATCGGATGTCGTCATCCGTGTAGGATGTCATGTTTGTGCAGAAGGACGTGCGTGGTTGGATTGTTCGCTCGGGATCTGGCTAGACGTCCATACGTTGTGCATATGCAGGTCCACATGTCAAGACAACACGAATAGATTAGATGGCGATCGGCCTAGAAGCCTGCATTGTACGTGGTGAGCTTTTCTGGTATTTTTGTCGGAAAGTACATGTCAGCGGTCAGGCGTCGATGCCTTGGTTCGCTGCAACGTTGCTAGGTCGTTGTCATCCGCCATCCTTGGTACCAGACTAGAAGTGGGGGTGAGGCAGATCTGGACACTGCATGGAGTTGAATGTATGCGAGGAAGTCCACGCGATGCCTCGAGCATGCACTGCCAGTAGAAACTTCATGATATAGCACTAGAGCTTGCAGATAGCGCGGTATGGAGCAGGAGGCAGGAGATGCAGTGTGCGGAGTGAATAGTTCGTGTGGCAAGTGGGGGTGTCGAGGAGGGAAAGGGAAAGGGTCATTCCGCCAAGCGGGAAGCGAGCTGATCCGCCGGATCTCTCCACCTGAGCGACCACCAACACCACTGCGGCGCAATCTAGCCTACTTTCCCATCAGTGCTCGACATTCCTGCCTTCTTCCTCCACAGCTGGCGGGAGTTTGCAAGGTTCCATTCACTGGTTTCGCGCTCGAGGTTCTTCTGGAGGACTGCGAGCAATTGCCATCTCAAGAATGACTTCCGCATAAAGCATCTCGGCTCCTCACCTCGGTCACGGCTATCGAGCAAGCATGTTCTCCAGCAGCAAGAAGCGAGCGCGTGCAGACAGCGGGAGCGACCATTTCCGGGTTGAAGACGTGCCTTTTGGCAAGGTCGGTATCATACGTTCTCCTGCTGAGATGACCGCTGACGCCGCCCGCAGAGAGCTCGAGCGACTACTGAAGCCTCGGCAGACAGCGGAAAATGGTTCAACGACTCCGTTCTCAATACGCCGACCAGGACATCGGCACGCAATCCGACAGACTATGATAGCGATGCCGACACATCGAGCTTGAGGTCTGAACCAGGCAGTCCTCGCGATGTCTCGATGGACGACGATGACGTGGACATGGACGATGGCACCTTCTCGCAATCACCCGAAGCAGAGTTTCTTCCTCGTCCGACCGGTCCTGTTCCATCTCATCTGCCACAGAAGCTGCAGATGAATAGAGTGCCGACGCCGATGGTGCCAATGCGACCAGGAGCCAGTCCAGAGCGCATTAGAACTGGCTTCAAACAACACGTTCGTCGTCGCCATCCGCAGGAATATTCTGCCAGCTCCGACCTTCTCGAGGTGCCCTCGCCCATCGATGAGGATGAGGTACCGACTCCACCCTCTGCGGCCGAGGCAGCAGAATCACGGCTTAGCATGCTCAGCGTTAGTGACGTTGACATGGACGGGAATGAAGGAGTGCCTCGCATTTCCATTGACCCTGCCAGACCTAACCTCACTCGACCTGACGGAGAAGCAGACCTGGAGTCTGCCATTGATTCAGAACCGATGGACTACGGATCGAATAATCTCATTGTCCGAAAACAGCGCCAGCGTAGCGGAGCGCTCAGTAGCGGCAACCCATCTGTCCGTGCCACGCCAATCGCTGGTACGAACAACAAGCGCGGCGGCTTTGCAATGGGATTCAGGCCCGATTGCGAGAAATGCCGTCTGCGTGTCCCAGGACACATGAATCACTTTATTGTTTAGCGAGCATGAAGGGCTTTCACTGCGGTCTTTCTTTAGCAACCAGTTTTACCACAGCGACAGGCGCTTAGAGGAGTTCACCACTATTACAGCTTTCGAGGGATTGGCAAGCGGCAGATACCAGGATCGCTCTTTGACATGGCCGCGGGACAGGCGGATTTTTATTTTGTGTGTATGCATCTGCATCGTACTACCCACTACTACTACTAGACAGCCAGCACTTCAGCAGTTCTAATGTTCAATGTTGAGAGGGACGGATTGTCTCAGCTGATTGAGTCTCTACATGAATTTACCCAGCTCGAAACGACCTCCATTTCCGTAGAAGGACACGTTGAAAGCGCCGACAGTATTGCGTGAATGGCCGGAGACCTGCCACAACGTGGTCCCGGCACGCAATATCATGTGAGCCGCAATCCTGAAACAGAGATAATCGGTATGTTCTTTCACTTTGAGTCAGTGACTGCTGACTGCACATAACACAGAATGCTCTTCGAATTCGAGTGGTCACAAGTATTGTGAAACGATGTACGAACTTCGGAGTATCTCACCATCTTCACACATACCCAGGCTTCTGTCGAAATACAAGCGTACATTGAATAAAGTAGTGCCGGCTCTTGGCGATACATATGCAGCAGCTTGGCAGCACTGTTGCCGGGTGAGAGAGCACCTCAACCCCACTTCCGTCACCCAGTGCCCCGCTAGCAGGCCGCATTTCGCCCGCATCTCTGATCGTGTGGCTCGCACCGTAGCAACTCAACAGAAGCTGCTGACATATGCTGCAATAATGACGGCTAAAAGCCGCCTAGCTGCGAGATAGACGAGACAGAAGCTTGCGTGCCTGCATGTCGACCATAAGCTTTCTTCTTTTTGGAGACACCTCAACTTCACTTCCATTCCATCGACACTCGCAACTTTGAGTCTACCACACATCGATACAAAGCTTACTTTTCACCCACCATGTCCAAGTTCCAGCTCAAATGGGGCATTCTCGCCACAGGCGGAATTGCTGAGACCTTCTCGCGAGACCTCTGGGTGAACCCCGAAACAAGAGGTGTCAAGGACATTGAGCATGTCGTTGTGGCAGCAGCTTCATCTTCTTCGGCAGACCGCGCCCAAGCTTTCTTGAAAGAAGTGCGAGCTCCGGAAACGGCCAAGGCATATGGCTCATATCAAGACCTGGTGAAGGATCCAAATGTTGACATCATTTACGTTGCAACGCCACACAGCCACCACTACCAGAATGTCCGTCTGGCATTGGAAGCTGGAAAGAATGTGCTCTGCGAGAAGGCATTCACGACCAATGCGAAGCAATTGGAGATTTTGGTAAAGATTGCCAAGGAGAAGAATTTGTTCTTGATGGAGGCTGTAAGTGATGCTATGCTTCGAGTGCATAAACGAAGAGGTTGACAATGCTCCAGGTATGGACACGATACTTCCCTCTGTCTATCTACGTTCGCGACACGATCAAATCTGACAAGCTGGGCACCGTCTACCGCACCTTCGCCGATCTCAGCGTCGGTCAACCACCAGCCACGAGTTTCCCAGACTCCCATCGCATGGTCAACCTCGAACTCGCCGGAGGCGCTCTCCTCGACCTAGGAATCTACGCCCTCACCTGGGTCTACCAAACCCTCTACCACACCCAGAAACAGCCTGCACCACCCTCATCCATCCTCTCCTCCATGCGCAAGTACAAAACCGGCGCTGACGAACTCACCTCCATCCTCCTCACCTTCCCCCGTTCAGACGGCTCAGGTGAAGCCCACGGCATAGCCACAACCGGCATGCCCGTCTCCTCCGACCCGGATTCCCAAGGCACCGCAGGTCCCTCCATTCGCGTGCAAGGCGAAAAGGGCGAAATTCAAGTCTTCCATCCTGCTTACCGTCCCACGAGAACGAAGTTGGTTCTCAACGATGGAACTGTCGAAGAGAAAGTCTTCGAACAACCAGGACCAGGTAAGGGATCCGGATGGGCGAATGGATTCGGAGACAAAAGCTCATGGAATCCTGAAGGTGAAGGCCACGGGATGTTTTGGGAAGCGGACGAGGCCGCGTATGCGTTGCGAGATGGAAGGAAAGAAGGACAGTATGAGAGTTTGGAGGAGAGCTTGGTGATTATGAGGACGATGGATGAAGTCCGGAAGCAGAACTCTCTGGTGTATCCTGATGCGATTGAGACGACGGATTACCCAGTTGATTTGACGGCAAAGAAGTGAGGTTGAGCAGTTGAAGGGTGAAAAGTTTCGGTGCTGTCCCTCAGCCGCCGAAAGATACTCGTAGCTATCCTGATCCTCGTAGCTATGCCCAGCCGAGTACTATCATACAGAAATGCGAAATCCGCGGGCTAAGAGAAAAGACCAGCTCAATCGAACACGGTGCTCTACACAATATCCAAGTCATCATCATCGCTCTCAATTTGCGCTTGGCCGGGAAGAGACTCCCTTCCGGGCTCTCGAATTCCTTTATCGAGCATAAATCTCGCCTTCTTTTTGGTCGGGCTCTGACTCCCAGAGCTCCGCGCACTGCTGTCATCACTCCGAGGACGGATAAGAGGCCGTCTCTGTTCGTCAAGCCGCGACTGGCCTCGTTCAGGACTGCCTAATCGGCTCTCCTTGGGTTGCAGCAGACCAGCTTTCTTCGCGCCACCCCACCCCATTGGGTCCGACGACTTGCTGGCTGTTGTTCGGCTGGACATGGACACAGCACCCAAGCCAAAGTGCTTCTTTCTGTCCTTCGCTGGCTCCAAGCTGACATCGCCAGATTTTCTTGCCAGCAAACCAAGCTCGGCGGCAGATTTCTTGCTGAATAATGCATCACGCGCCTCTTCAGCCGCGCTCATGACTTTCGTACTCGTAGACGTCGTCCGCACGTGTTTCGAATGTCTCATCATTTCGGCACCCGTCCCTCGTCCCATTTCACCAAGTTGTCGCGCAATATCTCGATCCTTCTGTGCAGCTGCTATACGTTTTCTCGAAGCTTCTTCGCCAATCATATCATCGTAAATCCGTTTATCGTCATCATCCAGTAAGCTCGCTGCACTCTTCGTACCATTGACAGTGTATAGTGTGCCGTATTCTCGATGATGTCTAACTCCTGTCGGGTCTTTCTTCGAACGTTCCCCAGGACGAGCCGAAGCGACGCGCCGTCTCTTAGCTGGCGCTCCTTTGGTGCCGTCGTTGAACATCGTGTTAACTTCCATCCTCCCTTTGCGAGCCTTTTCAATCTGAAGATTGAGATGGAACTCACAAGCCTCGGATTTGCGGCTGTCTATCCATTCGCCACATGGCTCGCCGTTCTTCTTGATAGCATTGCAGTACCCCAGGTCTCGAGCCACACCAATTTCCATCACGCAATCCTCGGAGCTGCCCAGTTTCAACGAGAACTTACCGTTATGCTGATTACCTTTAGGCGGCATAATGGCAGGGTTCATGATTGCGAGAAGTGTGCCTGGTGTAAGCTTCCAAAATTGGTTGAAGGCGGTCCCGAACAAGAAGCAGTCAATCTCCCATTTGAAATCGCAGAGGTGAAGGACCATGAATTTGTTTTTTGGGGCTTCCAATTTGTCCTCGCCATTTTTATCATTGGTCCGATGAGTCTGAGCGTGGTCGAAAGGGCTCGATTTGGATGCCAATACAGCGAACACCACATAGTTGGCTTCGCAATCAGGAGGATCGTAGTCAGGCGATTTGACTTCTCGCAGCAGTCGCGGCAATGAGTACACCTCGCAGCCAGTCATTTCGCGCGCCACCACATCATGGCTAACGGTCCGCTTCTTGAGATGAACCTTCGAGAATGGATCGTAGCCAGTGCTGCCACCCGTATCTTCCACGTCAGGTATTGTCGGATCTTCGTGCTCTTCGTGACCAGTGCCATGCTCAGCCCCGCCCGCACTTCCTTGCCAGATCTTGCTGACGTGAGGCTTCGCCACGACGTCTTCACGAGGTTGTCGAATTGATGATGCGCGCGAGATGTTCGATTCGGTCCGTGCGTGCCTGCCCGGTGGTTGTCCAGCCGAACGAGGTCGACTTGCCTCTGCCAGCTGGAAAGATTGGCTCAGTGATGTGGGCCGTGACTTCATGCTGCTGACCGTCTTGGAGCTGATATTGGACTCTGTCCGAGTATGACTGAAGCCTTGACTTCGTATCTCCTTCAATCTGTCTTGCTTGGCCAACTTTTCTTCATCCCTCTGCTTCACTTCTGCCAAACGCTGACTGAAACTCGACACCTTTGGCGGATCATCCTTCGGAGCCCGCAAGGAGTGTAGCGAGGAGGAATGTTTGAGCTGAGGCGCATCGCGCGGTCTCTTGAGCGACACGTCTGCTGCTCGGGGATTCGTCGTCAAGCCGAGTCTGGCTCTGGCGGGCGACAGCTCCGGTCCACTTTTTCGGTCAGCTGAGGGAGACACGGGTATTTGGATCGCTTGCTGTGGCAGAGCAGACTCATATAGTTTCCGTGGTGATGGCGAGCCAGGTGCTGGCATGCTACTGCTGCCCTCACTCCGGTCGCCGTCTCTGTTCCTCTTCGAACTCGATCTCTGTAATTTCTTCAACCTCAATTTTGCCTGTATCTCTGCCAACTTCAGCTGCAACGTCTCTTCGTCTTCGTCCTCGTCCTCATCATCGTCCTCATCTTCCCCTCCTGCCAAGTCTTGCAGCATCTTGCTGCTACGGACATTATTGCGGCCGGGACTTGGACTCGGCGACCTTTCGTCATCGTTGCGGCTCTTGTAGTCTTGCCATTTCTTCCGTCCGCTCGGTGAGGAAAGCAATGCCTGGAAAGGCGATCTCGGCGGCCATTGGGCGTTGTTCTTGGATGGCGAGACCTGGGCGCGCGGGGACTCGCGAACGACGACCATGGTGCGGCGTCATGTAGAACCAATGTCGCCTAGTAATATCGCATTCTACAGTGGTGTTGTATTGTTATGAGCGAAGTGGTGGTTGTTGGTCGCACAAGAGCAAGGATCCGTTGCACATCCCAGCTCCACCTCCACCTGCCATTTGGCGAGTCGCGTGAACAACGCGTCAAATACGCGTCTCCGCTTGCACACCCTGTCCTCCTTACAACCACATCGAACAACTGTTTGGAAACGAGCTTGGAATTTGGGGCATCAGGCGACCGAAATATATGCACAGTGTATTGTCATGGCCAGAACTCGCGCATCCAAGCCCGCAACAGGGAAGCAAAAGGACGAAGTGAAATCGACAAAGCCGACATTGAAGAAACTGGATGCCCCGGTAGAGAGCCCACCACAAGTCTTTATCCTGCCCAAGGACGCATCGTCCGGAGCACGCATTGCGACACTGGCCAATCCCGCTACGCTGTCACCCAATCGCTACTTCATCTGTCCTGAGAAGGGCTTCTACGAATTCACCAGGATTGCTGCTTCCAAGGCACAAAAACGAAGCTGGCTGCTAGCACCGGATCGAAGCGTGCATGCCGAAGATGACTCGTCTAAGGATGATGGATACGTGCTGCAGCAGCCAGACATGTTTGTCGCCACGCCCATCGACCCACTGTTCCTACTTCTGCCCGCTCTGGGAGGCGAAGAGACCGGCGGGCAGGAGTTCCTGGCAACTTCAGACTTCGTTGCCAAACTGAGCGAGTCCTCGCCTCATCTACAGAGTCTCATGCGATCGAGTAGCTCGGACAAGCTCGAACGTATCTTCGAAAACAGGATCGAAGCTGTGAGCGACTGCATGGACATGGGCGATGAAAAGATGTACGCCTTGTCACTGCCAAAACTGGTCAAAGAACTCGTTGGCAAAGCAAAGCGAATTTCTACTCGCGGCCTGCCAGCGAGCATGGAGGAGCGATTTGTCAAGCAGGCATTAGATGTGCCGGAACTGAGTATGAAACGGGAGGAGAGTGGTGTTAGCCTGGTAAAGGAGGATTCTACTGCTGGGGCTGAGAGCCAATCCTCTGGTCTGGAATCGCAAGAATCGGCCACAACTTCAACTACGAGCACGAGCGTGGGGACGGCAGCGACATCTGTATCGAACACATCAACAAATCCCGGAACTTCGGCATCTGCAGACTTGCTCCGCGCACGAGTAGCCTTGACTTTTATCCTAACATCATATGTCCTGCCGAAGATCAAGAAGCGCATAGATTCCTTGCTTGAAGACACGAAAACGACAGGCATAGATTTCTCGCCTTTGGACAAGCAATTGGCGCACATTGCACAGCTCAAAAAGGACGCACAGGCGCTGCGTTCGTTGAGTGACAATATATCTCGGAAACGTGCTCATGAAGTCGATGAGGAAGCTGGCGAGAAAGCAGCGGAAAAGAGGCGGAAACAGGAAGAGGATGAAAAGAAGAAAAAGAATGTTAGCCAAGGTGTGAAGAAGTTGGCAAAGGCTGACACCAGTGGCATGAAGAAGATGAGTAGTTTCTTTACAAAAGTGCCGGCGAAGAAGAAATGATCTGTGGACATAAGCCATTGAGATCTGAACGATGGAAGTCAGCATTCCTCTGCTGCCCGTATCAAAGACCAAACTTTATCAATGAGGCAGCATACAGAGCGCACGCTTGACCCACTGCTCGACCAGATGTATGCATGATCATAACTGGTTGTACCGCACTCTTCTCGAATGTGGCCTCAGTCGAGTTATTGGAGCACGCTTGTCGAAGCAAGCGTCGACCAGGTCCATTGCTGTGCAGTCCTCAAAAGCTGAGGTCTCAATCTTTTTCTTTCGGCCATAAAAGTAACGCCCCCTACGCCTTCGCTCAGCTCTCTCTTCGGGACTTATATCTACCAAGCGTAACACCTGGAAGCACCTCAAGAATATTCAACAGCTCTCAAGAGAATCCTCGCCTTGGGATACTTGCGTCGTACAGGGACTTTCCATCAACCAGATTCCAGCTTACTTCTCTCGGACCACTTGCCTGACCACAAGTCTCAAATCTAACGGACAACATGTCGACAAATCCATACATCTCCTCCCACGCCGACACGCCAATCATCTATGGAATAGATCCATATGAGCAAGGCAATCCAGACGAGCCCATCCCTCATCTTTCCTTGGAGAATGACCTCCGCGGGTATAGATGGGAAGTGACAGCCAACGATGTGCCAATCATGGTGCCCGACCGGTCGTCTGACAATTCAACTCCGCTTGCTGCAAGTCCTCACCGGCCACATGCTTTCATGGCTGGATCTAACAACCAGCGCCATCCACGTCCACGTCCACGTGGACGTGGACGTCGGAGACGAGGGCCCCTGGACCCTCCTGATGACAGCGACTCCGACACAGAAGAGCCACGTCGTATCATAGGAGTTGTGGTACCTCGTCGAGAGCGTTCCGCTCGATCCTCATCCAATACAAGAATCTCCAGCGACGAAAATCGACAACTCCATGCTGCCACTCTCCATATCTTGCACCACTCGGAGCAGCTCTCTTACGAAGGGCGAAGGGCTCTGGAGGAAGTCTTGTGGCAGGGCGGGATGACCTACGAAGGAGTGAGCGAAGAGACCATCGATTTAATTCGAGCACAAGCTCGAGAGGGCAGGGGAAGATCGAACAGTCGTGTATCGAATGCCGGAGCTGAAGGGGCAGAGGGCGGAAGTGGCCAATCGTTTGTACTTGTACATCAATCCCTTACACCAAGCCCGGAGACTGAGCCAGCGGAGAGCGAATGGGTCAGGCAATACGGAGCACTAGGAGAGGACTTGACGTGGGAGGGGGTTCGTCATTGCCTGGGGGAACAATTATTCGCGCAACTGGGCTGGGTGGGAGAGCTCTGAACAGGATGATATCTCAATCTGATGGCGTGGTTACTAGAGAGACTCTGATCCAGTCAGGTTGAATAGCTGGTGATACTTGGCGTAGATAGCAGCGTGGTTTGGTACAGTCTTGGTGAAATAGAACGCTCTTGCTCTTGGAATCTACTGTCATTTCTATTTTCACTTAGTGCTCGTGGCAGGTCTCCCAGTTTCATCGATCGTCCTCACCGAGGGACAAATCCAGACAAATATCACGATCAATGGGCTTTGCGGGAGAATGTGATTCTGACTTGCATTTTGTATTTTGGTTCGTATTGTCGTTCGATACTATACACACACTCGTGCGCAATCGAACCAAGAAGCGAGTATAATTCAGCAATCAAGCATCCTTGTTCTGACTCTTCTTGTTTCGATGTACGCGGCTCTGGCTCATTCGCAAAACCAATAATGACAATACTTTCATCGCCTCTTTCGTATCCCTAAATCAAGCTCGTGACAAAAATTTCCTCCACGTACCGATAGCTCCCATTTCCTTTTCATTCATATCCCCCATCCGAAACGATATTCAAAATCGCGCAGGCAAACGTTGCAATCCTGTCGGAATCCGCGCGCACTACCAGGCGCCTGTCCTTGTTGTGTATTGTTGCGCTGGATGGCGATTACTTGCTGGCGTTGCGCCCAGATCGGCGTGGTTCGCCAGATTCGGTAGCAGCCCGCTTCTTTGGCTTCGGCTCCTTCTTGGGCGCAGAGTTGCCGTTCTTTGCTGGTCGTCCCTTCTTCTTCGGCGCTGCCTCGCCGTTCTCCTTCTTGTCGTCGTCAGTCTTCTGCTTCTTGGCCTCTGCGGGCTCTTCGTCCTTCTTGTCCTCGGCAGACTCTTCAGCTTTGCGCTTGTCGCCAGTCTCAGCCTCGCCGTTCTCCTTCTTCTCATCTTTCTCGCCGTTCTGCTTTTCGCCATTCTCCTTCTTGTCATCGTCATCTTTCTTGTCGTTGGTATCCTTTTCAGTGACGGTCTTCTCCTCTCCCTGATCCTCCTTGTGCTTGTCACCAGGCTTCTCTACATCGACTTCTGACGCCTTCTTGACGACATTATTGCCGGAGCGCTCAATGACAACAGCTGGGTTGTCTGGCTCGGCGTTCTTAGAGACGACGTTGTCGTTCTTGGTCGTGATTTCAGCCTTGCCTTGCTCCTTCACTTCGGCGACGGTGCCACCTGGACGGCTGCCAGACCATTGCCACGAGACTGCGCGCGAGTGTCAGCGTGTTTTCTGATGCGACCACGACCACAGGCGCATATGCCGAATGCATCATTGAGCTGGGCTGACTAAGCAGCCTCGACGACCAGGAGCTCTGACCCGGTTGCGACACCAGGCCTGGCGACGGCAGGGAAGCGGCGCATTTGTCGCCAATGGGTCATCGAGCTCGAGGGCCGTAATGCGAACGCCGCGAATGGGGTTTGCTTACCGCTGTCGCCTTCCTTGATCTCCTTGTCGGCCATTGTAGTGTTGGCGAGCTGATCGCAAGCGGTGCTTGGCGCAAAGGGTGGGGAGAGTGAGGTGGTGTTGGCGCGACGATGATGAGGCTATAGATGTTGTCGCGTGATGGTCCGCGATGCAATGCGATGGGATTCAGAGAGGCAATTGAAAGTTGGGAGGAGAGGGTGAGAGGAGATCAAAGGTGAAGTTCACGAGCAAGCTCTCGGCGTACCCCAGACGAGATCCAGCCATCCGTTCCTTCTGTCTCTCCACGCGTCTGCGTCACTGCTGCACGCACCTGCCGACACCGATGCCATGCCAACTGCTCTGCACTGACCATCGCCGTTAGACAGCGCCAATTGACTCAACACGATCATTTCCTCGCAGCCTCCATCCAACGTACACTCCCCTCTGTCTTCCCAAGTCTGTCTGCCGCACACAGATAGAGCTCCAACGAGGATACACGAAAACACGTGATGGTATAACATCGGTTGTTGCACGCTGACTCCACCGAGGCCATTGCAACTAACGTCACCATACTTCACGCTTTCATCACCTCACTTTCGAGTTCCATGTCTTTCTAGCTCTCCAATCGCACTCACTGACCTCAGCAGACTCCCACCTCTCACTACCTCACACGAGACATTTATGTGCTGTTGCACGGCCCATAGCCACGAGGGATTGAGTGCCATGGTTGAGCCTCTTGAGCTCAGACCCGTTCAACAGGCATGTACGCTGCTCGACATCAAAGCGACATGCAGGCATGCTCCACAACAGAAATACTCCTCGCCTCGTCAAGAGGTGACACTGCCATTGTTGAGCCCTCAAATGCTCCTACTGACCAATTCTTACTGTACCGAAAATGGTATCAGAGACATGTCAAATATATCAGGTCAATCGCGAACTCAGTACTTTCAACTTACGGAAGTAGCTCCGTTCATCGCCATATCTTTACCAGAATTCCATCAGCTGCGCAGTCAAGACGCCGATTGTCAGTAGCACTGGTCCCAAACCGACAGCGACCCGCCAAGCAGAGCCCTCGAACCTCTTGCAGAGCAACTGTGCCTCCTTTCCAGATTCCTTCAGCACCACAAATTGCGTCCGCTGCAGCTCCTTCTCATACGTCGAATTATCGTCCGCCGCATGCAACTGCACCTGCTGCGCAATAACGTCGTCCCACTCAGGACTCTTGTAACTCGCATTCAACGCCTGACTTCCATTGGCAATGCCTGGAATAATGGTCAGTCGATTCACCATTTCTCATCCGTAGCAGACATGAAAAGAGACAGACAACACTCACTTCCACTCAAAAACGTGAAACCACCCAATTTATCCCACGTATCCTCGCACCCCGCAAACCCACTCCTTTGCGTATCATCTGGTATGTAACAATCGCTATCATCAATTGTATCCGTATAAGCTCTCCTGATTGACCTCAAACACTCCTCGCCCAAAAGACTCTCACAAGGGTCATTCGCATAGATGTCCATTCTCTTCTTCACATCCTCAGGGAAATCCGAACTATGTCCCATCATGCCGAAACACATATTGGCGGCTTCTGGACAAGCCCAGCTCCTCGAAGCACATCAGTATCATTAGCGATTTTGGCGGACAAATTATTGAATGTCTCGTGGCCTTCCCATTGCAGCGCATAGCTTGTGACGACGGCTTTTTCACGTCCCGGTGAAGAGAGATTTCCTGGTAGCCAGGCGTCGGCTGTATTCCATCCTGTTTGTGAGGTGCTTGGTCAGTAACTCATAACTCCATACTCTTTGGTGCGAGCTTCACGAAAAAGGACATACTTATCGTCCACAACCCATTGTCCTCGGCAGTGCCACTCCAATTGAAAGCCGAATATCTCAAAGGATATTCCGTCCAATTTCGTAGCGGAAGATTTCGTCGAATGTACTGGTATAATTCTTCCGATCCGGCGCCGATGTTACTATTGACTATTGCGCTATAATTCCCGTTGATGCCTTGCGCTTGCGTCAGAGCGGCTGATGCGAGCAGGGTGGTTGCAAGGAGGGTTGCGGTACGCAGGAGTGAAACCGCCATTATAGCTTGTGCAGTCTTGGAACGACGGGTGAATCCACAATTCGCTAAGTGCGAGTCGCAGGGTACTTTTCATATGCCACTTTTTCTCTTTCTTATGTCTCTGTCGATGTCATACCACGCTGTCTGTCCTTCAATACCACACACGTGCCGGTCCATTCCTTGTCGATCATCCATCCTTCACGAACTCTATACCATCCGCCAAGAAATGCGCTTCTCACAGTTGATACTCTTTCAGTCTTACCGTAACATCGCCGCGTCACATTACTGGCATTTCTCGTATTCTGCTTTGCCTGGATAAGGTCGCCTGACCTTGGCAGAATGCTGCCGGCACTAAGAGTGGCAAGCCGTTATCTGCAGAAACATTCAATTAGGCTCTTCCGAACGTCATACCACAGCGAATCTGTCTAGATTGACTTTGCGAGACATGTAAGGCCTCCCATTCTTCCATGCATCGCAGAGACTGGTTCTTGTGGGTGGCGATCGCGCTCATGGTTCCCGTTCTTCATCCGACTGGAGCGTCTTGTGCCACGGAAAGAGACATGCACAAATGGGAGTTGCGCAGAACGTGTTGTGCCGTCGAAACAATTAAAGCGGCGCAATTCCATATCGCTACTCAAATCGTTTCTGATGGCGGGCAAGAACTTCCTGCACCGCTCGGCAAGCCTTGTTTGTGATTAGTGGAAGCTTCGTCGCTACAAACCTACGGTGATAGGAGATAGTCGAAGAGTGGTACGAAGCAGTGGTGTCTTGCGAAGCTGCTGTCTCAATGGCCCTGGTCATTGTGTCTGGGTTGTGGCGAGCTCAAGTCGTCCTATCGGAACTTTTCAGGCTTCGTAATGCGACAGCATGAGTGATTTATAAGGTCCCCCTTCATTCAACGTGGGCCAGCGATCGGTTTTTTCAACAACCCTGTCCTGTTTCGCTTCACGCCCTCGAGAGCGGTCGTCAGATGGAAAGCGCGACTGCAGTCCGGAAATGTCGCGAGAGAGCGATTCGCCGCAGTTCGGAGCTTGGAAAGAAGGGGAAAGGTGAAGGGCGGCATGTCCATATTTCTCGTTGTTCATATTACACGCTTGCCCCAATGCAATGCTGGTCGTACATATTCTATCATCCTCAAAACGCCACCCAGTACCGACCTGCTCATTTGGCAGAGTACTTGGTCTTGCCAAAGTCCCACGGCACGTATCTGTATCATCTACGTTAGCCCACCACGCTCTGCTTTCAAATCTACCACTTCTCCAATGATCGTTCTTATCACTCACCTGTACTTGATCATGCTGTGGATCTGCCTCCTCATTGTCAAGAACACCAAAATCAACCAGTACACAACCAATACTGGCCAGAAGACTGGCAGGTTGAAGATCTCACTCCAGCTGCATAGAAAGCTCAATGCCACTGCTCTTGTCGCTGAGTGCCAGAACTTGAATTCGGGGAGTCGGCGCACGAAGGGCTTGAACTCCTGGTCGTTCTTCGTTGGAAGGGAGGAAGCCTGGCCGGATGGAACTCCGTCTTCCATGTCTGTGTCGGCTTCGAGTGAGGGGTCGAACTTCGGCGAGATGAAGGCGAGGAAAAGGTTAAGTAGGTAGATGCCGAGCGCGTATGCGACTGCATTGATGGTCAGCACGTTGATCCACTGTGCATACTGATGGTTTGTGCCCCGCATACCAATGTACCAGCCTTGGGCAACTACTATCCGCAAGGCGAACAGGAAGAAGAGGACACCGGTGCCTATCCATCTGTACGCAATGTAGGGCGTTGATTTGTCGAGGTATGTCTGATAGATCTGTTTGTGGTGTCACTCCGCATGCGCTTCCACTTTGCCATCTCTTTCAGTGCAGCCTACCTGCTGGAATCTGGTCGTTTGGGCCGAGACCGCGGCGAAGGGCGTATCAGGTTCGGGCGCATCCATGTTGAGAAATGGAGAGGGTGGCCAGCAGTCGCAGGTGTGATCGACACAGGTGTGTGTGTGTGTTTTGGCGGTCGTCGTGGGGAGGGAGACGGGGGTTGCTGTCGAGTGCTACCTGGTAGCGAATGGATGGTCCCTATATTTTCAGGCGAAGCCACGTTCGTTGAGACGACAGGATCGCCGACACGCGTGCACCGAAGGCCCACATTCAAAGTCTAAATGTGATTGGTCCAAGCACCGTCTGTCGTTCCCCCAAGTTGTCCCTATACTGGACATAACACTTTGCCAGCCAGCGTGCGTTTCATGCGCCCAATTCCCGAAAACGCGAGCATCAGGAGAAATTGTCAGGGAGGAGTCCTCTCAGCTGATTGCCAGCGCTCTATCGTGTTCTCGTGCTGGAGAAGGAGACCGAGCACATGCAGCTGCCTGCACTGATCGCGGCAGTCGCTGGCCAGTCACTCTGATCTCAGACCGTAGTTTACTTAAGCATCAGCGCGCCCTCGACTCTGAATCGAGCATGCTATGCCTTAATCAATCAATGGCAGAGAACATAGGACAATGATGCCCGACATCAATCAGTGCCAAGCAATCCGGCATCATGGGCAGGTTCGCTGCGGCTTAAGCTCTCTATCCGAGGTGGAAGAGAGCTTCGGAGCAGCTTGCATTGACTGCTGGTTCACTTTCTTCTACATCCGCAAACACAACACAGTTACTGCTCATGATGCTGGCATCAAAACTCAGGCCAAGTGCCACTCATTTCGGCCGCTTCATGCTGCCATTGCGCGTCAGGAACTACTCCAGCGCGCAGGAACAGACATATGAACACATTAAAGTGTCTACACCTCGACCAGGTGTCGGACTGGGTCAGTCTCTCTTATCAAAGCCGCTATGCTTAGCGAAATACTGATTTTCTACAGTCGAACTCCACCGCCCCAAAGCACTCAATGCCCTCTTCACACCCCTCATTCTAGAGCTCAATACCGCCCTCAAAGCCTTCGACAAGGACTCCACGATTGGCGCCATCGTCCTGACCGGATCGCACAAGGCCTTCGCGGCCGGCGCTGATATTAAGGAGATGTCGACAAAGACCTTCTCCGACGCCTACGGTGACGACTTCATCGAATCGTGGTCCGACCTTCCCAACACCATCAAGAAACCGGTCATTTCTGCAGTCAACGGACACGCATTGGGCGGAGGCTGCGAGCTAGCCATGATGGCTGACATCCTATACGCTTCCGAAAAGGCAAACTTCGGGCAACCAGAGATCAAGCTTGGTGTCATTCCGGGCGCAGGAGGCTCTCAGCGATTAACACGAGCGATCGGCAAGTCAAGAGCTATGGAGCTCATTCTTACAGGGAAAACCTTCAGTGGAAAGGAAGCCTTCGAGTGGGGTCTTGCTGCAAGAGTCTTTGCTACACCAGAAGAATGTGTGGAAGGCGCATTGGCTACAGCGGAGACGATTGCAGGCTACAGCAAGATGGCCGTCAAGGCATGCAAGGAAGTAGTGAACAAGAGCCAGGACTTGGGTATCCGAGAGGGAGTAGAATATGAGAGGAGACTATTCCATGGCTTGTTCGGCAGTCAAGATCAAAAGATTGGAATGGAAGCTTTCGCGAAGAAACAGAAGGCAGAGTGGACGCATCGGTAGAGCGTTCATTGATGAATCATAAAAGACATAATACTGCCACCGAAGCTATGTTGTACAAGTTGTCATCACAGTCGTGAGGAGAGCAGAAGCTTTGTGCTCAGCTCTCACTTCTTGAAGTTCATGCCCAGATGATCCGCAGAGCCAGTCTGTTGATTCGCGATCTGGTCCTGTGCCTTGACCGACGTACCGCCAACAGTGTCTCCGGAACGCTTGCCGCCTATATTAAGAGTCGTTATCAGCAGTGTTCAATCACCTGAGTCCTTAGATCGCATACCTGAACCCATCTCATGCAACGAATCACTCGCAGCCTGTGCCTTCTTCTGTCCACTCGACTGCGTCTGTTCAGTCATCATATCTCCCACCGCAGTTGAAGCTCCTTGCAGACCACCTGAACGAATCCCATCAGCTTCATCATTACCTTCTCTCAAGGCAGAGAACGGAAGCTCACCTCCCTGACCCTTCAACGCATTCTTCATGTCCTGTGCCATGTTTCCTAGATAGGACGCCGTTTTGACTGATGTTCAAAGTTTCTTGTAGTAGAGAGATCGTGTGGCTTCTTTGCCTAAATGTAAGGGAAGGTATTCGTGAGAGGGAGATCCACATCTCGAGAGTGTTATTCACTTGGCTACGTTGTTACACAAATGCTGCGTCATAGCTTTGGAAATGTTGGAAGCTGCGACAGGGATCCTCAACCAAAGGAATGTGGGGATGGGGATGCACTTCATGTTTCACGATGGTGATGATGAACCCCAAAGATGGTAATTGGCGTTTCGTGCTATCATTAACATAGGTATGCTACTACTGTATGCTCGACTTGTATGCAACGCGTTGCGGGCCACTGAGCTGCTCAATTATGCTTCAAGATCCTCCCCAAGTGTAGAAGCTGGTTTACTTCACGAACTTCCTCACGACATCCACCTTCTGGCAGCTTGGGTTCTGTGGCTTCGCATTGCCAACGACAAAGTTCAGGGAGTCGTACGCATAGGCAGCATAGGCATAGTTGCAGATGTACCAATGGTACAGAGCCCTTTCATTGCCTTGCTTTGGTGGGCTGACGGTGTCGTCGTAGTAAGTCGGCACAAACATTTTGTTGTTCTTGTCGAATCCGACTTGGACATTCTGGTCACTAGGTGAGAACTGAGCATGAGCAACATTCGTCGATGGATTGTAGACGAAAACCATTGGCTCCGAGGCTTGGGTTCGTCAGCAGATGATACTGGGGGGAAGAATCTTTGCAAATGCTCACTCTTGAAATTCCCTCCCACAAGCTCCCAGGTGAGGACACCAGACTTTCCAAGGTTCTTATCAGACACGACTTGGCCATCAGTCGTGTTCCATTGGTACTGTGAGGCTGCGTAGGGTCCAATGCAGAGACCCTCGATAGCAGCGCCTTCGTGGCAGGATGCGAGCGTCTTGCCGTTCAGGGTCGCGTTGGTACTCTGCAGTGAGAGAGTGAACGGCTTTGACTGTGTCGTTTGAGCCGCGATCGTGGTCGTCAACGAAAGCAGAGCTGCTGCATTCGCGATAGTGGACTTCATCTTGTCGGCTGTGAAATTTGCTGTGATTGAGGAGGTGTTGTTTGTTTAAAGACGTCGATTGTTGCTGTGATGGCACTTTACCTTGCTAGAGCATCACGATTATATATGCGAGGTTCAGGCGACCAGCTCAATGCCACAAACTCCGTACACGATGTAACGCGTGCACCAAACGGCATTTCGGCATGCGACGTCTAGACAAGCCATCTGAGGTAGTCAACTTTGCAGCTCAATGGTGTGGTACGCTTTGGGTAAACCTCCAAGGTCACTTGCTCCTGAATGACGTACAATCATGAGTTGCCTCACAGTTGCGCGGTTCTAGCGGCTTTCGATGCTATTCTTGGCCCACTGCATGGCGCGCTATGCAGCTTGACATGGGAAGCTTGGTGATCTTGTACTTGCTGAGAGAGAGTTTCTTTGTCTTGCTGCGGTCTCAAAAGTTTGTGCGTCGCTGAGCTGTGCTTTGGACGCCTGATCTCTGCTTTGGGTCGCACCATGCTCATTCAGGTGCAAGTAGAGTCGCCAGTGGGGAATTTGTGCATCCGTATGAGGACGGTAAGAAGACTGTACCACAGCACGACAGGGACATGGTGCAGCGACTTCGTATACGGGAGAGCCTTCCCAGGTCAGGCGAGCCATGATAGCGCTGATGGTGACAGGGTAGTGATCTGTAGCGGTCTGGCTACGCCAAAAGTGGTCTTCCCGTAAGAGGACATGTTCGAGTGCTCCTCAACCTGCTAGTCAGTGGTTGCGGGGAGCTGTGGAGAGCCAGACTTCGGCGTCGCAGCTGGGTACATGGCAGAGCCAAGAATTCGAGCATCTCGTGCCTTGAAGCTCCTTTCACCATGGGGCAGAGCTTCAGCTTGAAAAAGTTGCCCGACTGGTGTTGGTGCAGAACGATGATGAGAGTTGCGAACGGCGAAGCATGGGATCGGCACTAAGTTAACGGCGAGATGTGCTTGCCGAAGCAGAACGCTTGCGCCAAATCCGCTGTGCAGCTGCGTGCCCGATCCCGAGCCGCGTAGTCGGTGTACCTCCCGTTGCACTTCTGCTTGCCTCTATGTCCGTCTAATGTAGTTGCCTACAGGTCTGGTCCAAGACGACCGCGCAACTCAAGAGAATGTGAGGAGATCATCAGAGATGACTCGGGACAAATCGAAAATGACCACACTGCCTCTCAGTACCTCGGTCCCACGTGCAAACACGAAGCTTAAATTCGGCATCCCAATACCATCCTTCTTCACGCCGTGAAGACTATAAACGCGCGGAAATCTGACCTCGAACGAAGCAAAAGAAGCGACCATATTTCGAGAAAATGGGCGTCCTTCGCTATGGGACTGCAGCTGTGCTGGTGGGCGTCGTGGTGGTCGCGGTAAGTGGGGTCCACCCACCCCAAGATGGCACTTGCATTCATTGTCTTGACGAACATGGCTGATGCGACTCTCTGTTCGTAGCACCTAGCTCTCCAGAAGCAATTCGAAAACAATGGCTTGTGGTCACTCGATACGATCTTGGTCCACAAGAACAAGACATTGCCAAACACCAAAATCCCACTCAAGCTGCCATCAACAGGCCTCGCAGGACTGGACAGCTACTTCAATTTCATGTTGTCCTTTTTCTGGGTGTCATTCGACCCTCGCAATGTGCGCGCACATTTGCAGGGCAATCACCTGCTGGGCACTCTTTCTAGTATTTGGATCATTCAGCTCCTTGAGGCGCACGGAACCACCAAGGCTGCATCTGCAGGCATTATATTCTCGACCTACTTCCTGGAGATAATGGGAGAGCTCCTCGGTATCGGCCTTTTCACTCCCATCTGGTGTATTGTGCACCTGTTGATCACTTCGGCCCCAAGCACGAAATCTGACGCCAGAGTCACCAAGCTGTCTGCACCCAAAAGTAGCCTGAGAGCCCTCGGATACGCGCTCCTCGTCGGCCACGTGGTTCCTACAGTGCTTATGCTGCAGCTTGAGGCCGATGGCGAAGGCGTTGCTTCCAAGCAGATTTGGACAATTGCTAGACTATTCCACCCGATCTATCTTTTCGTCTGCCTGCAAATCTTCAAGACGCTGTTTGGTGGAAGCTCCTCTGCACCTGCAGCTGATGCTCCACAACGACTTCTTGCCACAAGGCGTAAGCTCTACCAATTCAGCATCCTAGCTTCAGGCTTCTTCCACGTTACCTCGCTCGCTATGCTATTTGCCGACAAACTCTTCGCTGGATGGCTGCGCGAGGATGTACTCCCCGGACTGCATGTGGGCACAATGTTCATTCCAGCTCCGTTCTGGACGCGCACGAATATGTCCTTCGAGACTGCTGTTGCAGTCTTTCTACAATGGGACTACACCTGCTCTGCCGGTGCAATTGTGATCTGGGCCGCTTCTCAGTGGTTGGAGGCTGTGTCTGTGAGCAAGACTGAGGGGACACGGGTCGTGGAGACCTTAGGCCAGAGCGTTCTTGTTGCGCTCCTGGCAGGGCCTGCCGCGGCCGCAGCGTTCTTGCTGCAAGAGCGTGATACTGCGCTCGCTGCAGGTCTTCTTGAGGGTAAAGGCCCTAAGCAGCAGTGAACTACAGTAGGAAGCGAACATGTACGTGTAGGTGAAGCAGGGTATTCGGGAGGAAGAAGGCGTTGAGGCCATTGGACGAAAATAGTGCGGGTGATTGTTTTGCCTAGCGCGGCTTCTCGGCTCTCAGCCGAAAGCAGACACCTCGCGACCAAAACTTTTGATAGGAGAACTCGACATCGGGTCGACAAAAATGTACAAAATCTTTGCTTCATGTACTATTTAATTTCTGTTCTGATGTAATTCACGGTTCATGGCGCGGGTGCTGAAGCATGTCACGGATTTTACACGCGCACGGCACAGGTGCTTTCCCATTTCCGTCAGCTCATGATGGCATTGGCTACATTCGTTCTACCATCGAAAGGATCTTCCGGCTTGACTTCAACCAACTTGGGTCACTCGTTGCAATCGTTGGGATAATACCGGCCGCCACACGATGTGTCCACCTGGCATGGCGAGAAGCTTCTACGTGGGTTAAGCACTTCTTCATTGCCAGCGTCTCCATCCCAGCACACGACCCGGTGAACAGGAGTGTCAGCACATGGCTGCATGAGAACATCATTGAGCCCCGTCGGCTGAGATTCCATACTGCACGCACACAACTTGGACGGTCTGCGGACCCCGGTGCCGCACTGAAAAAATCTCAACCGGTTCAATACCTGCCTCAGTGGCAGCATATCTGGTTCAGACATGGTGGCAAGCTATTCTCTGTAGATCGAACGCTGGACAATTTCTCTTCTTCGGCACGAGATTCTACCTATGATGGCTTTGGCGGCGAAGAACTTGTGATCAGCTGCTTGGGCCTCTCTTCAGATCCAGTCAAGCATTTCATCGAAGCGTGTCGACAGGCAGCAGACCAAAATGCTCAACTGTATGTCATCATCTATAGTCGGGACCGCTACTGCATGTCGTGGAAGCCCAGATTACGGCGGCCGTTACGACGACTGGATACTGTTCATTTTGATGACTCGTTAAAGTCGGCCTTGATCACAGACATCCGAACGTACTTGGACCCTCGAACGCAAAAGCTGTACCAAAGCCGAAGCATGCCGTACCGACGGGGCTATCTATTCCATGGGCCACCTGGGTCGGGGAAATCGTCTTTGTCGACAGCAATAGCTGGCGAATTCGGGCTAGATCTATACGAGGTCAAGATTCCAAGCACACCGAGTGACGGGGACTTGGAGCAAATGTTTTCAGAAGTGCCGCCAAGGTGCATTGTACTTCTGGAAGATATTGACGCTGTCTGGACCGGACGCGATCGGCAGCTATCTGACAGTGACGATGACTGCAGCACCGCATCCAACGTCACGCTCTCTGGGTTGCTCAATGTCCTCGATGGCGTCGGATCTCAGGAAGGCCGAATCGTGATTATGACAACTAACAGAATCGATGAACTGGATCCTGCCTTGACTAGGCCTGGTCGCGTGGACTTCAAGGTGTACCTCGGACATATATCGCAATCATCGGCAGAGGCCATGTTCATACGGATGTTTGCGCCAGAGTTACTGCAGTGGGCGCGCAAGTCATCCGAGAGCCCGGAAACGTTGGACGAGCACGTATCGCTGGAACAGATAAAAATGCTCGCAGCGGATTTCGCGAGAGAAATTCCTGAGAACATTTTCACCCCATCGCAGCTACAAGGGTTTTTTCAGCTGCATCTTAATAGTGCAGTGCGTGCTGCTGCAAGCATACCGGACTGGGTAAAGCAACAGCGGGAGCAGGAGAAAGTTGGGGTGCGAACTTTTTGACAATATGTCAATGTCATCTAGACGAACCTTGTGTAACATTAGAGCCATGAAATGTACATCACGCAGAATCGTGGGGCAAGTACCTGGGCCGATTTGCAATGCAGCGTCTTGCGAGCAGCATCATAGACCCAGCTCTTGCTGTCGTCGCCGCAGCTACTTTTCACTTTCCCCAGAATCTGACGATTGAGGCCGCATGAGAGTGGGAGCGCCTTCCACGCACATCCACGAGGTCAACATCCACCCTCGAACTCGTGTGCCCCTTGTGCTCTGAGCCCAATACTATTCATGACGGTATGATGCTCGCGTGTGACAGCTCTTTCTTATCCACCTTCATTCGCTCTTCTGCTGCTGGTCTGTTTCGCACATAGTGGCAGTCTTACGCCCGCATATTTCATCGCCGCTCGCCGTTTCAATGGCAGCGGCACGCGGGATATGCCGTCTGGGAGATTCACAGGCTGTCGTGTCGTTCTCTATCAGCTTGAAATGCTTCTGTCAACAGAAAAAGCTATCAGGCTATGCCTCCATCAACTTGCAGCCGCGGCAGGTGCTGGCTTGGAGAGTAAACATGGCAACAACTGCTCATGTACGAAGTGCTCCTATTACACCCGATGCTGCCGCCGGACCACCTGAAGCAGTATGTCCTAGGCACAAGATAGGCTGTGTGGAATGTTTCGCACAGCTGGAGCAGCGAGAGCAAGTGAAGTGAACTTAGTGCACCATGTGTTGGGAATTAGCATCTGTGATTGGCTAAAAACGAAGGCGGGTTCACGACGAACGGACCTCTCAAACCCACGATTCAACCCACGCCCACCCCCAAAGCTCACCCGAACTATGACCCTGCAGTCATCAGGCTTCGTCTCTATTGAGATCTGTTGTCTGCCGCCGAGCCTGTGCTACCGTAGCTGGGCCGTCGTGGACTCCATGTGCGCTGCTGATAGGCCACAGACTTCTCTGGGCGACACCTCTCCATCCCAACCACGACCGGGACGATCACGCTTGAACCTGCATCACAAGCCGATGCACGTACCCCAGCGGGGCAGACGTCGCTCCTTGGTGGGATCTGCCAATGTCAACCCGGCGGCGGAATTGCGTACTGGCGGCCGCACGCGTGTTGGCTGGCCATGATCACGTTGAAGATTGGGGCGGCAAGCTCGTCAGAAGCATACCTTTCCCTAGCCTGCGTGGGCTTGCCCCAGACCGAGATACGACGGACTGAGCTGGGAGCGTCAAGCTAGGTGGGTGTGTTTCCTATTACCCTCGAGGTTGCTTGCCTGGCCTCTTCAACCCATTTTCCCACATCCCTCTCACTCTCGTGCTCTCTTTCCTCTGCGACAGACGAAGGCACGCGAGCTCAACACTCGCAGCAACAGCCTTCATCATGGCGTCCTTCCTTACCTCCCTCAACGATCGTCTGGCACTGCCCGAATACCAGCTCTCGTTGGTGTCGATATGCGGCATCCTATTCGTCCTGGCTTGGGTTCTGCTCTTCTTCACAGAGCTGAGTAGTATCAAGCAAGCCTACAACAGCGCCAACTACCTCTTCAAGTTCGCATACTCCTGCTTCTTCAAGCCTCATACCGGAGACGGGACCGGCAAACAGCAAGATGCTCTCGAGAGCTTCTACAAGTCTCAAGCCGAAATCTACGACGCTACGCGATCACGGCTATTGCAGGGAAGAGAAGATATGCTGGCTCTTGTAGCAGCTCAGGTCAAATACAGACGGGACATAGGCCAGACAAGCGCCAAGCCAATCTGGGTTGATATCGGAGGTGGTACAGGCTGGAATATCGAACAGATGGCTGAGCACGTGGATGTGCCCAGCTTCTTCCATGCCGTATACCTGGTCGACCTGAGCACTTCCCTGTGTGAGATTGCCCGCAAGCGATTCGAGAGACTTGGCTGGAAGAACGTCCACGTCATCTGTGAGGATGCTCGTGTCTTTCGATTGTCCGACTACGAAGCTGGGGTTGAGGACGAGAAGCGCGATTTCAGCATTGGCCGCTCTGCATATGACGACGAGGCACGCGACAGCGTAGGCGCTGATGTTCTCACCATGTCCTACAGCTTGAGCATGATCCCTGAGTTCCACCCAGCAGTGGACAGTGTTGCCAACCTTTTGGCACCAAATGGCATTGTTGGCGTGGTCGACTTCTATGTCCAAAATAAGGTTGAATTTGCAGGCCGCAACTATACTGGTGGCAGCATCGACCGACACTGCATGTGGATCAGCCGTGTCTTCTGGAGAACATGGTTTGAGCTCGACCGCGTCAACCTGGACTCTGCGAGACGCGACTACATTGAGTACAAATTCGGCACAATTCTCAGCACAAACCGCAGATGTCACCTCCTCGGTTTCCGAATTCCATACTACATCTTTGTTGGATGTGCTCGCACCACGATCAACCCACTCCAGCAAATGGCAGCGGTGGACGCTGCTGTCACTGAAAGTCCATTCATTGCAGCTCTCGACATCCATGCCCAAAGCTTAACCCGCAAGAACCGCCGCAGCTCTAGCGCCGAACGTCGCAGCAAAGCATACGATACCGCAGTCGTGAATCTCGCGGCCAGCCTTCCACTCCCCGCTGCTTACTATCAGACCAACAAGACCCGAGTATACTACGACGACACTCTACAAAAGCATCGCCAATTCAACGACGAGTACATCTACAGCTTCACATGGGAGGATTCGCGAGTCGATTCTCGACTGCTCAAAATCACATCAGACGATGTCATTTTGGCTCTTACCAGCGCTGGGGACAACATTCTCAGCTACGCCCTCGAACGACCAAAGCGAATTCATGCAGTTGATTTGAACCCAGCACAGAATCACCTCCTTGAGCTTAAGGTGGCTGCATTCCGTGGACTTGAGTACCAAGACGTCTGGAGACTGTTCGGTGACGGCAAGATCGACAACTTCCACAAGCTCTTGTTGGAACGCCTATCTCCTCATCTTTCCTCTCAGGCCTTTGGCTTCTGGCTTCATGCTGGTCCTTCGACCTTTGACCCTCGCGGCAAGGGATTGTACTTCACTGGTGGCAGCCGACATGCTCTGAAGCTCGTTTCATGGCTTGGCAACCTTCTCGGTGTTCGCAAAGACATGGACAAATTGGCTTCAGCATCGACTCTAGCCGAGCAACGCGAGATATGGAATCGACGCGTGAGAAAGGTGCTCCTCTCTCAACTGCTTGCATACTTCGTTGTTGGCTCCGAAAGATTCTTGTGGAAGGCGCTCGGCGTTCCTGGTGAGCAGCGAGCTATGATTGAGGAGGACTTCAAGCTTCAGCTTGACCGAGGAGATGCTGTCAAGGCTGACAAGAGTGGCGAGAAGAGTGGTACAGGCGAGCCAGGTGCTGTTGGTGCCACGAAGAGTGGAAAGGCGATCTGGAACTATGGCGTTCAGACGCTTGACCCCGTCGCCAACGGAACTCTGCTCAGCGAGGACAACCACTATTACTTGCTGTGTCTGCTTGGTAGGTCTAGCGATCACGATATCACAAACAGAGGCCGACTAACATTGAACAGGTCACTACACACGCCGCTGCCACCCAACATATCTCACACCCAAATCCCATATGAAACTATCCGCTCCAGGCGCCCTCGAGAACATTCGCATCCACACCGACGAACTCGCCGAGGTCTTTGCTCGCATGCAACCTGAAGCTCTCACCATTGCAGTCCTCATGGACAGCATGGACTGGTTCACACCCGGTGGACCAGAAGCTCCAGCACAATGCAAAGCTGTCAATCGCGCTCTCAAGCTCGGAGGCAGAGTGTTGATTCGCAGTGCAGGTCTCAACCCGTGGTATATGCGGGTCTTTGAAGAGCATGGATTTAGCCCGAAGAGAGTGGCCGCGAGGATACCACCTGGCACATGTACAGACCGGGTGAATATGTACGCCAGTACTTGGATATGTACGAAGGTTGTTAGTCTGATGGAGAAGGAATGAATATGTACATAGGATGCATGGCCAGACGAGGATGATGAATGATGACAAACGACAGAGGACGTAGAGGACGTGTGGAAGAAAAGCCATTTGCTATTAGCTGACCTGTAGGCAGCTTCTGAATCAATTTCGATCAATCGCATTCAATGCCAATTACCTTCTGCTAGCCGTCTCAGGCACGATCCTAGGGAAGAGGATCCCCGATTTCTTAGTCGACACTAGTTGCATCGACAGGCAGAAGTCACTGTGGGGAGGTCTCACGCCACGAGGGATTACTTTACGCAACCCGGAAGAAGAAGGCAGGAGTGCCTCAGAAACGGTCTTGCTCGGGGTTAAGCTAAGAAGTAGAGAGACACCGGTATCATTTCGAAAGGGAACGAATCTTCTAGCAAGTACTTTTTCCCAGAGTCAATCAGTGACCAACCCCTCGTCAGCATCAACACCTCGACGTTCTACATCAAGCATCCATCAAGCATCAAGCGTCAGCGTACTCGGTCACCGGCTTGACACCTGGCAACTCAGCATCCCCATAGAAATCGACCTTCCTCAGCAGCTGCACCCTCTGCCGCTTCGTCAGACCGTCCTCTTCTACCTCATGGCCTTCCCAATCGGCCAGCTCGAGCTCCTCTCTGCCTCCAGGCTTCATGGCATTGATGCCTCTCCAACTTGGCCAATTTCCACCATCCAAAACCGCCCCGTACTGCATTGCCTCTCCAGGACGTAGCTCTTGACCCTCCTCAGTCGTCAGCCACTCTTTCTCATGGTCAACCGCCCCGAGTACATAGTCTTGCAAGTCACCCAACGTCACCCCCTCAGGATTCGAGCTATAACCGAAGACTTCTCCCCATGGCCAGATAGTCGGGAACTGGTAGTTGGTGTAGTGCATCTCGACTAGGTCGACAGGTGGCTGGCAGATGAGTTGCTTACGCCAGAAGCGCTTGCGCGGATAGACGACGAGCTTACGTTCCCAGAAGCGGAAGGTGAAGTTTTTGATGTAAGAGAAGCGGGAGTCTGGGTGCCAGGTATTGACGTGACGGAGCGAAGGGTGAAGTTTGACGGTCAAAGAGGCTTCTGTGTCGGACTCTGAGTCGGCGAGAGATTCCTCTTCTGTGTCGGAACCTGGGCTGGTATGAGATTGCTCTTCTGTGTCGGAACCTGGGCTGGCAAGAGAATTCTCTTCTGTGTCGGGATCTGGGTTGGCAAGAGACTTCTCGCATGGCTCGTCGCAGAGGTGGTTGCAGAGATGGAGGGTGGGTTCAGTGGGGACGAAGAAGGAGCGTAGGGTGTTACGAGTCTTCCGAAGGTCATTCCAGACTTCGTCGTTGTTGAAGATGATCTTTTGAAGGGTAGGAGATGAGTCAATCAAGTCCTTCCAGAATCGAGAGACGTAACGAGCGTCTACCAGTTCGAAGACATCTAAGTTTTTCAAGATGGTCTCGAGTAGCTCGGGGGTCGTCAGGGTTTGTTCCGCTTGCGGTGTGCCGAGCTCTATCTCTGAGTTAGTCGATGGATGTGGAGACATTAGTATGTGGTCTTACCGTCAGAGCCATCCGCAGTGGAGGCCATTTTCCTTGACCCAGTGTGGTGTGGTGGTGGCGAGAAAGAAGGGAGAACTCGAGAGCGGAATTTATAGCCCAGACGCGGTTGAAGAGTGGAGCTATTGAGAGCCTATGGTGACTCCACAGCTAGCTATCTGACTACTTGCGCCTCGACTGCATGATTGCTGAGCCATTTGGAATGCAAACACGTCCAAGCAGTACCCTACAGTGTCTAATATATCAGTGTGCCTGTCAGCTCTGTTCCACTGACTTCTACAACTTAGTAGCCGCACGCCCCAGCATCTGTCATATCCTAGACCGTCCAACTTATGAAACCATATCGTAACCGACCTCTATCTTTCCTTCTACACATCTCCAAAACTCCTCTACAATCTTCTCCCATCCCTCACCTCCCCTAACAGCCATATACCTTCTCTGATCGACGCTAGGATCCCAATCACCTTTCATTGCGCCGACCATCTTGCCTCCAGCCTCTTCGAGAATGACCCATCCCGCACAAACATCCCAAGCCCAACATCCTGTCTCCCAGTAGACATCCAGATGGCCACTCGCAACCCCACAAAGGTTCAGTTCAGCAGAACCCAAACTCCGAATACCATGCACCATTGCGCCTCCAGCTTCCTTGCTCGCGCAGAGTTTCCGAAAAGTGTTTACTTTCGTGTCATAATCGTTTCCATCGCGATCGCTACCCCATTCGACCGCCACAAGACAATGAGAAAGATCCTGGAAAGGCTCTGGCGAGCGAAGAGGAAGTTTGGCGGGAGTCTTATGCTGTGGGCTCGTAATATAGGATCCTTGGCCACGAATTCCAGTATAAAGTGTTTGTGTGAAAGGATTGTAGATCACACCAACAACAGGCTTCTTATTGATCGCAAGACCCAGGGAGACGGCAACGTACGGATGACCATGGAAGAAATTCGTCGTTCCATCGATGGGATCGACCTATGACACCTCATATCAGTCCAGCTAAACAACATCTGAAAATCAATTCCCAGCACTATTCGATTCTGGAAGAAACAGGCCTAAATAAGGACTCACAATAAAAGTCGGCCTATCCTCCAATTTATCTCCAGTCTTATACGTTTCTTCTCCCATGAACCTATAACCAATCTCAGCCTTCCGCCACAATCCAAACACTCTCCACTCAAATCTTTGTAAATTACTCACCCAAAATGCGGATATTTCCCACCCAATTGCTCCGAAACCATCTTCTCAACAGCCTGATCTGTCTCCGTGACCAAATCCGCACTGTTCTTCTTCGTCCCATGTCCCGAAACAGCAGGCGTGGCCGAAGTGATCATCTCTCCCGCCTTGTAGGCGATTTCGACAAGGAAGTCATGGACTTCCTTGAGGTTGACTGCACTCATTTTGTATGTGTTGGCTGTAATGTTGTGATTGATATACTACAGGGTGTCTGCTAGGCGCCGTGAGGTCAGAAGTGGAAGCTGCGGTGAAGCTCAAGTACCGAGACCCACAACAACGGAAAGCTTGTTTCTTGCCGAACCCACGTGGTGGTGCTTTCCAGAACATTATTGATCACAGAGCAGCATGGCATAAAAAGTGATTTCAGAAACACGAGAGCAACATTGGCAATTTGGTATTGCTTTTACATGACAGCGGCCTCCCTAGCTTTCAAGCTTCTAAATAGCAATTGTACCTGCCTTTTCAAATTTCAAGGCCTTTTCGATCCAGGGGTATCCAACGCTGAAAACAGCAATGCAAGCGCGCCTCCAGAGTATTCACCTCTTTCATAACAATCGTTTCCGCTTCCTTATGTCGTCTGGCGCACCCTCATCCTCGCCCTCACGCTCTGCCGTATCTGCAGGATTGAGTAGCGAGTGCACATTGGAAGCCATACTACTTCTTCGGCTTCCATCGGTAAGCCCTTTGAATGGAAAACGTGCTCCAGGAAGTTGCCAGCCAGCATCGTTTGGATTGGCGTAGCTGGGAGGAGCAAAGCTGTTGTTGAAGCTCGGCGGACCAGATTCAGGTGGGCCGGGCGAATGGGGTCGTGAGCTGGGATGCGATACACGAGGTAGCTCGTATTGCGCCAACGTGTCACGAATTTGCTGGTCTCCAGGATTTGTCGGCCCGCGTGGTGAAGAGGGCCACGCGCCGGAGGACTGTCCAGATTGGTAAGGAGAGGTGCCTGTGGGGTACTGGGCAAGAGGCGGAGGTTGTCCACCTTCCCAGCCCTGCAGGCGAATGTCCGCCGAAGTGTGTCGCCGCGGAACATTGGTTGGGGGAGAAGTCATTGTGGCTAGTGGATGTTGTTGAGGCGGTTGCGGAGGCGCGGCGGATGCTGATGGCGCGGGATGAAGTGAGTTCGCGTATGGCGGTCTGTTCGGTGCTGTAGGTGAGTATGCTCCGCTGTTGCCAGTGCCGATGGACCCGTATCGACGTGGTGAGGCCTGTAGATACTGTGGCACGGGCGCTCGCACACCTAGGGGACGTGAAGGTGGCTGCAGCAACGAGCCTTGGAGCGATGGGCGCCGTGACTCATCGAATGGCCTTTGTCGAGGAGACATGGGAACGGCGGGCTCCATTGGCGCGTTGTGGTTATTGTTGGGTTGCAAGAAGGATTGTCGATGCGCGAAGAGGGGTTCGTGCTGTTGTTGCTGATGCTGCTCGTCCAGCGCTCGAAGCGCATCAAGGTGCTGTCTGATCTCATTCCGCATGGCATACACATCGCGATGGACCGGGTTATCGGGATCGGGGACGACAGTGAGGAGGTGGGACGAGAGGTCGTTGCTCCACTGATGACATTTGGCCAGACCATCGAGCATTGCTTGATACTTGGCATTCAAAGCTTTGTAGGCGTCTTCAGAGTGCGCGAATCTGATAGACATATCCTGGAAATTGTATTCGAGCATGCTCAGTCTCGCCTCCACTGGGTCCTGCATAGGCTCCATTGGTGTGCCTGGTGGTTGCGGTGTGGGTATCTTGGGAGCCGTTGAGAAGGAATCGCGATGGATTAGAGCATGCCTCGATGCTCTTCGTTTGATTTCACGTAGCCCGACAAGGTCGCCGCGCTTGAAATTGCCCTGGCCGTGCTTGAACTCCCACAAGGGAGAGTCGGGCGAACCTGTGTGGAAGACGTCGCTGACTTGGGGACGTCAGCAATGCTAGGAGGGGTTGGCAGGCTTTCAAACATACCTTTGTGGAAGCCGTACATGTTGAGCTGGCGCACAAAGGAGGAGATATTGGTATGTTTGAAGTATTGCCTGTAGCAGCATGAGACAAGGGTACACTATCATCACAAGGGATTGCTCAACGTACGCTAATACTTTGGAGAACTCGGAGGATGGTGACATGACGAAGCTCTCATTGGTGCTGGACCACGAGATAAGATGTTGGATGCTGTGATCTTCTAGCATGCTACAAGCAGACGTCAGTGGGCGGGCGAAGAGGTGGGCTGGCCGGCAACGAACTTGTATAGCTTGTGTATGAAAGCAGTCTGCACGACTTTGGGCTGTTGCGCCGCGGCCGCAGCGCCCGTTGGCTGGGAGGAGTTTCCATTCGCATCTTCCTGATCATGCTGTTGCTGGTCGCGCGACTTGTCCCCGTTCGGGCTCGTGGAGCTGGGAGGAGCCATGGGCGCATTTGACGACTGGCTGACGTCCATCGGGTCTCCCTGTGATGACAGGGATGCCGAAGGGAGAATGGGAATGGTCTTGGAAGAGTGAGACTGGTGTCCCTTGGACTCGGTATGGAAGGAATCTCTGCTCAATGGCTGTTGCACGGATGCCATTGATGGAACGCTGCTCTTTCTATCATGAACTGGGCATTGGCCTTTCCCCGCGCAGTTGGGCTAATGGGAGATGTGGATGGAGGTCGCGCGCGTGGTGTTGGACGTCTGATCGGTGCTGTTGCAGCTCGAAGGCACGTCTTTTGTACGCTTGCCCGCGCGCGCAGAGCATTGGACGCGCTCAGACCGACTTCATGGTGCCCACGTGCAGGAGATGTATCGGCATGCGATCGACAGTCTGGCAGCAGCTCGCATGTGCAGCTCGAGGTGTTTCTCGCAGACGCAGACCCTTCCTTGCGGGGCTAGGGACGATCGGGTTGCTGGAAGACGACGGCGGGCGGCAGGCGGGCGGACAGCGGGGAGGGAGTGCAGGCGATGGTGGATAGCAATGCTTGCATACAATACAGGACTTGCTCAACAGAGAATGACGAGGCGACACGCGAGTGAGTTGCAGGTGGTGCGAGAAACAGATGGAGAATCGGGAGTTGCAGCACAGCTTGACCGACTCGCGACTCGGCACGGAAAGTGATCCGCTCCTTCTCCTATTCTCTGCTCTCGTGTGGTCGCTCTTGCCTCGTAAAGAGTCTCTGTGAGAAGCTAAAAGTCTGCAGAGTCATTTCGAGCTACACCTCTCCATCTCTCGCAAGCCAGTCGAAGCCTCTCGCAGCGGAACGGCGACAGAAGGCTCGTCCTTCCCGTCGGCAACCCTTCGCGCCCGCTGGCCACACGCCTTCGTTCCACCGCGCTGGGTCGGTGACATGCACCTTCCTTGTCATGACATATAGCCACTTCGGCAGCGACGAGCGACAGGCAACGGCACAGCACGTGGAGTGGAATGCGCAGAAATGGCAAGTGCGAGCTCTTGTGCGACGACGAGCAAGTATAAAGTGGATGCCCGCCTCACCCTTTGACGCCGTGCTCGCTCATCAACACCGCGATTTGGTACGCGCTCACGACTGCGGACCCTTCTAGACTGCGATCGACATGAACACGAGCATCCGCGACTTGCTCCAAGCCGCCGACCGCGATGAACGGCACTCACTGTACGCCCGTTGCTGATATCGCAAAGTGTGATCGCCTGGCTCACACACTTGCGCAGGCTTGAGGAGCTCGTAAATGCCCTGCAGCCCGAAGACCGACAAACACTAATCGGCCTGATCTCGAGGAAAAACGATCCTCTTGTCCGACTGCCCGTGGAACTGGTCCTTCATGTCTTCGCTTATCTGCCAATATCTTATGCATGGCGACTCCAGAAGATCTGCAAATCTTGGCGCGAAGTTCTGTCGTCCGAGAGCTTCCAACGATGCCTCCTCGCTCCGTTCGAATATCATGATCCCGCATATAGTGCACGTCCTAGCGGATGGGCGGCAAGTCACTCAGTGCAAAACAAGCTACGACATATACTGGCATGGCGAGGTACTGTGCCACTGTCGGAAGCTACCATCCCCAGAGATCGCGCGAGTCACGAAGACGACACCTCGTGCCAAGCGAAGCGAACTGTAGCACTCCACCGCAGTCGCGTTGCCTATCTGCACAGCAAAGAAGGTGAAGGGGATGTCGTCGTGGTGCACGACCTACTATCTTCCCGTCCAGACTGCCATCTGAGACCCGAAGGGCGAGAGAGAATCATGACTCTTGTCCTGTCCGAACAGCTCGTTGCATACATCACTTTCTCCGCAAAACTGTATGTGCAAGCTCTTGACGACGACGCTGGTTCTCAGAGGTCGATTCGTCTCCCCTCAGCTGCAATATCCGCCTTTCATGCCGACGGACACTGCCTTGCTCTTACTACAACGGACTACTCTGGTAGCACGTCTTTACTGCTGATTTATGATCACCTCACCCGTAGAGCAGTACAACATACTGTCGAGCATCCGAAAGCTGCCGTTTCGGAGAATTGCACCTTAAAGTCTGTGACATTTGCGGCAGAAATGCATCGACCGACCGGCTATGAGGGGAGCGGTCCATCCTCTGTGCTCGTCGGTGAGCAGCAAGGCACATTCGACTTGTTCTACGAAAGTTATAGTGAAAGCACGCCGGGAACAGATGAGCATCAGGTTTATCGCGTGCACCTTGTTCATCAAAGGTATCACATCTCACCAGCGTCGGCCCAACTACCACAGCTCTTTCACAAGCAAAGCGAGCAGATCCTGCTGTTATTAACAACTCCTATCCTAACCTCGATGGACCTGGGCAAGCGCACATGCATCCTCGATGCACCGAGACCCACCGGCAGTCCAGGTCAGTGGTACTTTGGCCGATACTTGCTTGACGTAAATCAGGCGGAACGATGGTCAAGTCACCATGTGCCGACTTTTGATGTGGCAACTGGTGTGCTCAGTACCAACGACTACTACTTACCTGCCAGTCCCCGCAAGAAGCAAAATTCGGGAAGATTAATGACGAACGGCCGGATCACGCAGTTGTACTCGATCGAGGGGTATAAGCATCAAACCCATCCCCTACTAAACACGTTCTCCATTGGAGGCACGCACTCTTGTGCGGCAGTGCGCACTAGGTCAGTGCCTCCAATCAAATGTGCTTTTAATATGAGTATCACTGATGATATTATAGCGGCGTCGTCGATGAACAAGTCTTCAATCAAGAAGTCTTCGATCAAGAAAGCCACATACAGGGCGTAGAGATGAACGATTCTTTCCAAATCATGTCTATCCGCGAAGGCGGCCGCGACTCGATCCGTGTGTGGTGTTTTGAGCCTGATCTTGACTGGAAATCGGACGGGACAACTCGTGTGCGTCGTAACGACCTTCGGAGTCTCTGTGTTCACATGCTGAGAAGAGTGTAAATGCAATGCGAGAGAAATGGCCGAGAGATGGCACAAAGGTAACGCTCCATTTTGCGAGGCTGGCAAAGTGCGAAAGAAACTCAAATTGACTCTGCGTGAGCGCCCTGAGTACGATTTGAGAAGGACTGGAGTGGAACCTCCTAAGCACATTGAATTTTCCACGATGCCTTCAGGCCTGCCTCGGGTACCCTAAGCGAAAAAAAGTGCGAGAGGGTGCAGGGTGTACAAAGACAAAGAAAAACTTAAGAAGGCTCTTTTTAATTTTGACCGAGCGTTGTTGAATGTTGGCCAAGTCCCGTTCACCAGCCGTGATCGCTTCTTCGCTCGATCTGTGTTGCATCAAGTTCGTAGTCTTCGCCCAGCTCCAAGCGCCCGATCATCTCTGCAAGTCCTAGGAAACCAGCTCTTTCCCACACAGACAGCGAAGAGAGATATCTGAAACCCTCCATAGCGCATGCTGCACATATGGGTACATCACCCCAATGGACATGGTCGGGGCGATCTCCCTCTCGAAACATTAGTCTGCAAGCTGCGCAGCCATTGCCATTGGACGACAGCGCTTGAAGCTGAGCACAGCATCCCCACCCAGTGCAGATATGATCGCGTTGAACATTTCCGTCTGACGCGAGACGGAAACCGGGCTCGATGTTGCCGTTGGGGTCTCGATGGTGCCGCGAAAATCCGTCAACATTGAGCCCATTGCGATTGAAGCCACTCTGGTTGAAGCCATGGTAGTCTGCGCGATTGCTGTTAGAACCACTATCTCAAGCGGGTATAAGAACTCCTCACCATAACCTTCCATATCATAGCCTTGTCGATCGAAGCCATCAACATCCCTGCCTTGTCGATTGTAACCTTCCTGATCGTAGCCGAAGATGTTGAAGTACAATCCTCCATTTTCGTCGTGGTCAGGATACGAGCTGCGCGGAACGCCAGCTTTATCGTGTCCGGCTCGATCGAAGAGATGGATGTCTTGCAATAGGTTAGCAGGCAACGAGTCCCACACGCACAGGCACTTACCATATCCCATTGCGTCATACCCTTCTCTGTCTCTTCCCTCGCGATTGAACCCCCAGTCGTCTGTGCTCAGTTGTCAGCGTGAAACTGCCCTGACCGAGTAGGAAAGATTTACCAAAACCATCCCTGTCGTATCCCTCACGATCCCAACCGTCTCCGTCGAATCCCTCCTCGTCGAATTCGGGACCTGCAATATCGGGATTGTTGGTTGTCCAATGCACACCATTACGATCGCGCCCCGTGTTAGGATTGTAGCCGTTCTGGTTGTAACCCTCGGCGTCATGTACTGGCGCTTCGTACTTTGGACAACCACATTGGCAATCTTCCCAGAACTCTTGCCAGATCGTCCCACAGCACAGACAGAACTGCCCTCCGCACGTGCAAGTCATGTGATTGCATGCTGATTCCTTCGTGATCCAGACTCCGCATCGGTGACACTGGCGTGTGAGCCAGCGGTCTTCTGTTGGTATACTATTGAGGAATGCTGATATATTGGCGTCTATAGAGGCAGTGGTGCAAGTATGGAGCCCCGAAGCATCGTCGAGTACAATCCCGCAGAGTCGGCATGTTGTGGTATTGCAGTCAGGGCAGGTAATTTGGTCGCCCTTGGCGTATAGTCGTGGATTCAGAAACTGCGAGGCACCGTGCTTGAGGATGCATGAGCGGGCATTGCAGTATGCTCGTTCTGCGCGAGGCGTATTGTACTCCTCGAGTTTGGACTCGAGGCGCTCGCGGAGGCTGGCGTTGCTGGGGTCGGTGGTTGCTGAGAGATGGAACAGTAGCAACTCGCTCGAGACTGGCGGGCAGTCATTTCCGCCACACCGTAGAGGGTGGCAGCTTTCATCTGCTAGTACCGCTTGCACTCCGTGACGAAGGCAATCAATGCAAATGTGGTGATGGCCGCACGGGCAAGGAATTAGTGTGGCCTGGTCGCCGACTTCCTCGTCTTCACAGATGAAGCAAGTACGCACTGCCGAGGTAGACATGGTTTCGAGTAGCTTCAGAGTATGGAGTTGTTGGGGTTGTCGAATGTTTGTGATGCTGCAAACTCAAGCCGGCGATGGGAGGAGGCAGGAAAGGAGGTGGTGAATGTGTAGCTAGTGAATGACCGGATACGTCGGCCGATGCACATGGTGGCTTAAGCATTCTCAGCTCTGTCACATGCAACACTTTGAGTGAATGCGTGGTAGAGCTTGCCATGTTGCAGATTCCAGAAGCCATATTATATAGTCTTCTCAACGACGGATGTTGCGTATAGGTTCAACGGATCTGAGCTCCGAGTCGTCGCATTGTACTGCTACTTCGTCCCCTGGGTACGTCTTCACGAGCTGAATTACGTCTGGAAGCGCAGCGCATGTGAAGATAGCTGAAGGTGGAGCAAATATGTAGGCAAAGGATCCATGTTCCAGCATGTTTGCTGCTAATTTTGTCAATACTTACACGTGCAACATGCCCATCAAGTCGGAAACGCCAGCCTTCTTTGACGGAAGTCGGCAGGCTGACCAGCTGTCGCTGGTGGCAGGTTTGTTGTTTCTCAAACAATCTTTTGCAAACATATCATAGCAGAGCCCAGTCGAAGGAGGTGAGTACGCTTTATGACTTCGGAGAGATGGATTACGTTCGCGTTTGCCTTTGTCTTGACGTCAAACCAGAGCTCGGAAACGCATAGACGACCATCTTGCAAATGTTACTATTGTCTGCAATCCAGCTGAGGCTGCCAGTAGGGTCTGGTCTGTCTGTCATAGTACCGCAGTGGTAGCCACTGCTACCGTCATGTCGCGACTGCTGCTGTTTTCGTCCGATGCTGGCGGACCCGAGGCCGGTCACCATGCACTCTTGTATTGCGTTCAGGCATTCATGCCCAATTGCATTTCCCGCAGTCCTGCATTGGTAGAGAGAGAGAGAGAGACATTCGAGCTCGTGAGTAGATACAGAAGGCGCGGACTGTGGCTGTGGGCAGTCGGCCGATGATCGGCGCTGCAGATCGTGCTTGGCGAGCCTTCCTCTTCGTACTGAACGCGTCTCCGCAACAACCTCTGCCGTAACCATCTCGTGTTTCATTGGAACGCCTTCAAAGCGTGCCCGTTTTCGTGTTCATCATCACGGGCTTGAAGCACTATTAACACGACCTCAATGAACCCAGTTCTTACGCGCCACGGAAATGTCCAGTCACGCCATGAGCCGTACGATCCGACGGTCGTCGGTCCAGCTCGCCCGGATGGTAAGGAAATATCAACAAGATGTCAAATACATGGAACAGCTTGCAGCCGTGCCGTCGATGGTGAACATCAGCTTATGCCTCCTCCAACCCACAAGTGTCTGGACTGGCCAATGCACCGGAACACCAGGCGCAGCAGCCAAGCCTCACCCTCGCCCTGGCATTTTTGCGAGGAGAAGTTTCGAGCACAGTTTCACCAATCAAAGCCAAGCACATTGCCACGCAACTTATGCTCCAGGTGCAAACGTTACGGAACGGTGCAATCTTTGCAATTAAGGAGAGCAGGACCCAGAAGTAATTTGGATCTTATATTGAACAGAAAGGAGTGGTATCGATCTGCCTCCGCTACCGCGTGTAGACTCCGCGTGTACATGCATCCCCATCCGACCACTCAAACCGACCAGCCTGATCGCCAGGTTCGTACACCATGCAGAGCACAGCAGCGCTGTAAGACGACGATTGGCTTCGCCACATGGGTTGTGCACGAATGTCACCATGTTTCGACTGCCTCCCGCTCTGCTTACGTCTTGAGAACGTGCTCTTCCGAGAATCTAGCGCGACCAAAAATCCGAGAACCCGCCGTCTTCACTGCTAATTCACCGCTTAGTGCTATATGTAGATCAAGCCTTCACACTACATCGCTCGCTGCTTCATCTACACAGCTTGCCCTCCTGCAGCATCTGACCTTAGTTCCAAATACATCCCGTATCCTATTGTTTCCTTGTTCGGCAGTCACCTTTCCAAACATCACCGCCACATCACCGCCATGTACAGCTTATTCAACTCGTCTTCCAGCTCCCTGTCAGGCAAGAACAGCCAAGCTGAACGCCGACACCGCAACTCCATCGACAGACACTCTTTGCAACCTCTGGTACACGACCATGGCACTGATGAGAGACGCTATTACCGAAGTGCGGAATTTCAGCAAGCACTTGTAGAAGACCAAATGCAACGCGCCCAGACGCCACCACTGGCATTGTCACCTCCCGCTGAACAACCAAGACGTCGCCTGTCCAGATACAGCATTCATAGAAGAAGCACTGCAGGATCCCGCTCATCAGCATCACTCATGATGCTCGACGTATCTCCCACTATTTCTGAGGACGGGAACCAAGAAGACTCCGAACAACGAGAACAACTCGGCGGCGAACCTGATGTGCCATGCTCGCCATATTCTTCAATTGTCGCGACCGACCAAAAATCTCCGGCAAGCACGGCAGGCTCTAATCATAGTTCCGTATCGGAGCCACGACCGATGAGCAAGCACCTTGTGCCCCGCATCCACCTGAATGGTGTCGCTCCTCTTCTCAAGCGGATGAGAAGCATTCGAAACTATTGAGAATGAGAGACAGCATGGAAAGATGTGAAAGTCAAGTGAGGTCGGCTGCGAAAAGAGTGCAGAATGGTCGAAGGATTCACGCAGCCGAGTCTCCACATGTGTGGTGGAGAAAGTCTTGCAGCTGAGAGCTTGTTGACAGACAAGCTGTTCTTTGCATCCAGCCATGCCGGCTCAGCTACGCAAGTTCAGCCAAATAGTAGAAGTCACCTGCAGCTCGACGCCTCCAGAAGCAGACACCGCAATCCTGGTTGGGACAACATTACTGTAACGACGTTACACAGCAAGCGGCAAAGCTCAGTCAGCAGACGCATTAGGCCAACGCCGGAATCCTGAGCCGTACAGTACAGTGACTCACTCAAGCACACACCAAGATAATATTTGAGAGTTATCTGTATCTCATTGAGCATTAGCCAATGCTCTCGACACAACGAGCCACGAAACTTCCCAACTACGATGGATAACCCAAGGACAATCAACTCCGAAGCCTACGACCACGTCGCAGAATGGTACCTGGACTGGGCAAACAGTAACCCAACCCCACGTCAACGCTATACAGAAAAAGTCCTCCAAAATGCCAAATCCACACCCAAACCGCGAATCCTCGAACTCGGCTGCGGACCCGGCGTCCCCATAACCAAAATGCTCCTAGACCGTGGCGCTGAAGTCGTAGCAAACGACATCTCAGCAAAACAAATCAGCATGGCAAAAGAACGCTGCCCAGAAGCAACTTTCATCGCAGGAGACATGTTCGAACTCGCTTTCGAACCCGCAAGTTTCGACGGCATTACATGCTTTTACGCGATATTTCATCTCCCGCGTGAGGATCAGAAGACTATGCTTGCGAATATTCATTCGTGGCTCAAACCGGGTGGATTGTTGGTGTTTAATACGGGAACAGGTGATGAGGAAGAAGTTCATGGGGAAATGATGGGTCATGGGATGTTTTGGAGTAGTTTTGATGCCGAGGGGAATAGGAAAATGCTTGAGGATGCTGGGTTTGTGGGGGTTGAATTGGAGGTTTGGGAGGCTGGGGATGGGAAGTTGGATCCGAGTGATCCGGATTATGGAGTTAAGTTTTTGTGGGTTGAGGCGAAGAAGAAGGGCGAGCTTTGAGATTTTGAGGAAGTGATTTTGCGTAATATAATGTGATATTCTCAATGGACTTCTGGCATTGAGATGATATACGGTATCGCTGCTAAGTTATGTCGTGTCTCATGGGTTCATTGGGGTATCCGTTTACTTCGTCGCACCGCCTGGGACGTTCTTGTTGATTTGGCCGTCGGCGAACTTGTTGATCTTGTCGTCGTACTTGTCACCGAGACCTGCACGGTCGGTAGCATTGTCGATTTCTGGATGAGATGTTAGTGGTTGTATTGGTAATGGGAACAAATGAGGAACATACGGGTGTGGCCGACACCGCTGATGCCCTTCTCAATACCAGACTGCTGACCACCAGCGCCAGCGTCTCCGCCAGAGGAGCTACCGCCCTTGACAGCGTTCTTGGCCTTGTCGAGGAGTCCAGACATGTTGAGTTGTGGTTGTGGTTGTTTTGTTTATTTTTAAATGTATTGTAGAGATGTTAGTTGTTCAGAAGATTTCCTATGGAGGCTCACAACTGTGTATATATCTACAGCAAGTTATCAGCAACGTCATGTCCCTCGTTTGGTTCGATCCATCCTTTGCCAACTCTTGCAGTGATCCTGCCAGGTTGCGGGCTGAATCACTGGCCAGAACATGTTGCTGCCGCTGCGGGTCTGAGTAGTTGGAACCACTGATTGCGTGCTATCGGGATCGCGAGTGCGAGGCAATGACATGCGTCTGGTTGATCATGACGATGAGTGCTCCACAGTGTACCTGTGAGCTTCATAGCTGAGCTCTGGAGCTGTTTCCATGGCATTGAGTCCTCAGGAAAAAGGCTGAGAGGGAAACTAGACGGTAGCGTCTACAACAGATTGAGTGCTATGCGAACAGAGGCACGACTTGGTCGCGTAGATGAGTAGCGATAGCCATTGTGTCTGTCGAGAAGTCGTAAAGTCGTAGAGATGATGGCATGATGTCATTGAGCCAATGCCGCTTGATGGATCTACCGAAGACCATTCCAAATGCATCGCAACACGCGTTTGGTGATTCATAGTTCGTAGATCGTGTACCAGTCGTCGATAACAGCGACTCGCCATGTTGATCGAACACTCTCTGGGTCGTGTAAGGAAATGCAAAGGCGAGGGAAGAAGAGATAGCATCAAGTGTCGGAACAACGTTGACGCGGGCCGATCATTCCGAGATTGACCACAACTCACGCGTCGCAACCTCCAACAAACATCATCTCATTTTAGCCCGCTGCCGTCGACAAAGTCACTCAGGAAACAAATCTCACGCAAATGCTAAGGAAGTATGAAATGCTTTCATTCGTACAGTCGTTATTAATGCTCAGCCCGCCACCGGAACCCCAACATATGAAAGGCGCGTCGGCGCGTGTCAGCTAAGCAGAAATGATCTCCCACTCACGGTTGCACTGGAACGCTCCCTCATTGCTCTCGGCCTTGCCGGAACCATAACCCTTGGCCGACCACTTCTCAACACCTTCAACACCCTTGAGTGAGTCTCCAAACGTCCTGAACAGCTGCGCGTTCAACGACTCGTAACCCTTGTACTCCTTTGGCCAGCTGCCAAGACGTTGGTATGCCAGCTTCAACAGACGCATATGCCACTTGACGAGCTGGCCACGTTGCGAAGCACTGAAGCCAGAGCCCGCGTTGGCTTGATGTTCTCCGGTGCCATCGTGATGGATGCCATGCTCTGCCAGGATCTGGGCAGCGCTGTCATCATCATCGACGTCTCCATCGACATCACCACCAGTAGCATCAGACTGTAACCAGCGCAGGATGTCCTCGTGTACGATGATAGCTTTTCTGAAGTGGTCTGCGGCAAGGCCTGCGGAAGACTTATCACTCGTCTCTTTCTGGTAGTTCTGACCAATGGAGGTGTACAGCTCAGCCAACAGGCCGTATGCTTCGAGGGTGGCGGGATTTCGGACACCGTTGACGCGACGAAGGTTGTAGGCGATGTCTTCGGCGAGGCGGAGGGCCTTGATCTGTCGGCCGGCGAGGTAGCGAGCGCAGATGAGACGGCGACCGAGGAGGAGCAGGACATCGGGAGCCCACTTCTTTTGTGCTTCGCGGGTGGTCCACAGCTCTGTCAAGAGCATCTACAGTCTTGGTCAGTATCATGATGAGTTCTAGGCGCAAGTAAATACTTACCTCTAGGGTGTCGTAATCCTGCTGTTCGCCCAACAGAGCAATGAGCTCGTTCAGCTCCTTCAATGGAACCTGGGCGAAGTTGATCTTGTCCTCTCGGCAGATGACAATGATGTCTTTCACGATCTTGTTGGACAGCTGCAGCAGTTTCTTGCGAAGTTCTGGATCTGGGCACTTGTTCTCGCCACGGCCATCGAGATACGATGCGAGCTCGAATCCTCTGGCGATGCCCTTTGATCCGCGGTAACCCTTGCGGTGCTGAGCGTACATGAAGGTCATTTTCGCGATGTCGTGCGCATCCGCGAATTGGTTGTTGTCCACCAGCTTCTTCAAAGTGGCATTCGAAGCCAGGATGACAGCACGGACGAAGTCAGTGCACTTGCGGTTCGAGATGTGCTCCAGAATGCCCACAATGAAGTGGCGTGGCGAGTCCTTGCTCAGAAGCTGCACACTGGATGCCTCTCGCTGAACGAAGATGTCGACGCACTGTTGGTCAACAGAAGCAATGAGACCAGAGCGGTTGGCGAAGCGCAGCAGATGTCGGAGTGGAGCTGCAGCAAGGAGCAGCTTATCGAGTGCTGCTTTGCTCTTCACCAGCTGCTTGAAGTTGCCATACATGAAAGCTTCCGCAGTCAAGCTGGCCATGATCTCGGAGAGCGTGATCCTGAGATCCTTGCGCAACTGATACTCCAAGACAGCGAGGAAGAACAGTGAAGCATGGCTTGCCTCAACAACGCTCCAGCTGGAGCTGGACCTCTTCTCGCGGACCACCAATTGGTAGTGCAATTCCTCTACGGTCTGAGTGCACTGCTGAACCAAATTGGCTGCCTGGTAGGTCTGCACCAGCGACATCGCAGACTCGTACATCCTTTCCGAGGAAGTCTCCTTCTGGGCAATGGTTATGACCGCGGTATTGAGTTCCTTGACTGCAATCTCGGTCTTGCTCTGCTTGACGTAGAGCAAGGAGAGTTCGCGGAGGCTGCTCAGTGTCTCCTCATGCGAATAAGTATACTTGCTCTTCTTCTCGGAGAACTGCTCTTCATAGATCGAGATGGCCTTGGCGATGGTCTCGGAACTGGCGGAAGAGGACGAGGAGTGGAAAATGCGCTTCTTGTACAGCGTTGTCAAGCTCGAGCGCAATTCAGATAACTCAAAGTGGCTGGACGACGATGAGCTCTCCGACTTGGACGCGCTTCTGGAGGCCTCTTCGTACAGAGCAATGGATTCCTCAATGCGGCACTCACTCTGCTGCGTGACGCGTGCCAGCGCAACAGTGGCCTCGATCGCGATAGTCGATGTTGCGCCGAACACGGTCTTGGTGGTCTCTCGGTACTGGCTTGTCACCTGGAGAAGAACCTCGTAGTCGGCCTTTGTCTCCTCGAGGCTCTGGTAGTAACGCTCGTATAAAGTCGAGACGAACTTAGTCTCAGAGAATGACCTGAACTCCTTGTGCTTCTGCACAAATGTGATCCAGATGATTGCGTAAGCAGCGACAGCATCGCTGTATCTGCGCTCCTCCCAGTACGACTCGGCGACAATGATAGCGGCATCCATTGCACGTACGTGCACCGTTGTGGAATCCTTGTTCAGACTCACAACAATTTGCTGGTAGTACTCCAGCCAGTATGGGTGGCTGCGTGCATGAGCTCTGCATCGCGATCCCAGCTCGTACAAGATCGTGATCGTAGTCTCGTGGCTTGGACCCAACGTTCGGCGGTAGACCGCAAGAAGCTCCTGGTACACAGCAATGATCTTGCTTGGGTGGCCACGTCTCTGGTAGAAACCGATGATCAAGCTCTTTGCCTTCTCGAGCAAGGTCGTATCCTTTGTGTTCGTGAGGGAGGCTCGGTAGAGTCTAACGTAGACGTCCTCGGCCTTCTCGAATTGGCGTTGCAGAATATAGACTTCTGCGAGTCTCTCGACAAGCTCGATCGACTCCTTGTGGAAAGAAGAAGCGATCGTCACCTCGTGGACAGACCTGGACATGAAAGAGCTCCAAGTTCGCTCAAGCGTAGATTGAATGACCGAGACAGCTTGAGAATACTTCTTCTCTTCGACATATCGTGCTGTCAAAGTCTTCGCCAGCGTGAGTGTCGAAGTCTCGACACTCTTGCTCTTGTTGCTGATGAGCAAATGGAACATCTCGTATTGCTCATGGCTGGAACTAGACGAAGTGCTGCTGGAGTCCTTGGTGGCCTGTGTCAGAGCTTGGGTGCTGATAACAGTCATCTCTTCCTCGATCTCGGTGAACGATCTGGACTCCTCTTTGCGAACATTCTTGTAGTAGTACGACGCATGCTTGAAGATCGACAACGCAGCGGAGTACTCGCCCACGCTCTTCAAGAAACGAGCGGATTCGGTCAACCTGGTCACAATCTTCTCCGAGTAGGACAGCTCGTGGTGCTCGTATTCTCTCCAGATCGAAGTTGTCAAGCTCTTCGCTTCCGTGGTCCGCTTCTGTGTGTGCAAGTACTGCGAGTAGGCCTGCACCACTTGGATCTTCTTCTCATGCCACTCGACAGAAAGCGAGGTCCTGCATGTCTCCGATAGACGCTGCCAGAGCTCGACATAGGTCTGCTCCGCGCGGACGAGCTCTTGACGCTTGATGTACTCCTCAATCTCGCGAAGAATGACATCTGCCTGGCCGACATCGATGATGACGAGAGCATCCTCTTCCTTATCCTCATCGATGAAGATTCCACCTTCATACTCGTCGAGCTCTTTGCCATGCTTTTGCTTGCCGAACTTGACAACGAACCTTTCATCAACGCCGCGAGAGACTCCGCCGGTGGCATCGTTGCCATCAGTAGTGTGTCCGTGGATGATCTGGAGGATCTCTCGAGCATGCTCTTCCTCACTGATGGCGATGTACAGCTCCGCGAGACGCTCGCGAGTTCTGATGACGACCTCAGAGTGCATTCCAAATTGACGCTCGTACGCCGAGATGAGCAAAATGAAGGTCTGTTCTCTGCGGGTAATGATCTCCGTCCTGGTGGTCGAGGTGTACGAATCTGTGATGCGGATGTACCTGACGGCACACTCAACAACTATTGGGTGCGACACACTCAGGATGGAGCGACCAACTGAGCTGACTGGGTAGTAGAGGTTTGCTGCCTTCTCCCAGTCTTCTAGAGCTTCCCAGTAGCACGCGGTGTTGATGTAGCTCTGGAGGACAGCCGGGTGCTTTTCTGTGAAGATCTTAATTCGCACACGGCGAACAGTATCGTGAACTTCGACTTCCTGTGCCCCTGGGAACTGGTCGTCCCAGCATAGCCACTCGAGGACAGCCATAGTGGTGCTCTCCGGGAATGCCTTTTGAAGCTCCGGGCTGATCTTTGGCTCGGCAGTGCTGCTCGTGGTGATGATACCGGCTTGCCGAAGATGCCATGGGTAGTAGCGGATGACATACTCCAGGAATGGATGACGGCTGAAGCTCTGGTCGACGACAGATCGATCAGTGTCGTCCAAAGTAGGCTCTCCCTTCTCAGTCAACGCAAGCTTGGCGTACGTGAGAACGCGAAGCAGAAAATCCTGCTGTGGCTCTTTGACTGGGATTTTTAGGCTGCCAGAACTCAGCAGTGTGCGGCAGGCGTTCTGGACGGAAGCATGTCGTGGTCGGATGATGTCCTCTTGCACATCCAGCAGAGGTGCCAAAGACGATACGATGTTGTGGACATTGTGGCTTCGGTCCGACCTGCCAACAGTCTGCGGGTTGATCGAGAACAAGCTGTCAATTTCGTCCCAAGTCAATGGACGAGCGGCATTAACGAGCCACGACAGCAAGAGCTTGGCGTCTTCAGTTGGTTGTAAACGCTCGAGGAGAATGCCAGTGAGCTTCTCGACAGTGTGCTGGGCCTTGTTCAAGTCCTTGGCTGTACGGTCGAGTTGATCTGGAGTCTTCTCCAGGCGAAGAACTTCGGAGACGAGCTCTGCCCACAAGAAGTTTCCATCAGAGATGCTGATGATGTGTTCGGCAAGCGACTCTTGCTCTCGGCCAGTCTTAGCTCTGAAATGCTGAGATTTGATCAAAGTCTTGATCACTACCTCGTGAATGTCGCCTTTGGTATCTGTCTCTGTGATTCCGCGACTCGTGCCACGAGCTCCAGTCGGTAGCTTGAGGTTCTGGGCCATTGCGATGAGCTTCACGCCCTTTGCTTGCTCGACTGCGTGCACCAGGCGCTGCAGGAGATTTTGGCCAGCGGATTGGCCGCCCAGGATCTCGTCGATGCCTTCCACAATGAGCACCAGGTCAGGTGCATTCTGAAGCGGGCTGCGAAGGACTTCCTCGAGAGCGTCCCACAGCAAATCCTCGTACTTGGTGGGGTCTGCTGTGTAGCGAGCTCTTTCATGTGCAGCGACCACAGCTGAATACAGGCGAACGTTTCCAACACGAAGGTTGTAGATCTGGTGCAGCAAGGCCTTTACCACGCTGAGGCTGGTGGCCTGAGACGGAACAGCTCCGACAGAGCAGAATGCAGTCGTGTAAGGCTTCCTGGCGATCGGTCTCTGGAGACGTTCGGCAAGTGCTGCTGCAAGTGTCGTCTTGCCAGAGCCTGCTGGGCCATTGACGAGTAAAGATGAATCTTGGCTCTTGACGAAGTTTGACAAATCGTCGAGGAACCAGATGCCAGTGAATTCTGCCAAGTCATTGGCGATGAGGGTGTGATCCTGAGCCAATGTAGCAAGAACACGGTCCTGAGGCGCAAGCCAGCGGCTGAGCACATCAACGTCCACGCTGTCCTCGGAACCATTTGCCTCGATCTGATCCTTCCAAATTGCTCTGGTGATGGATTCGCGACGCTCACGAAACGTGGTAATGGTCTCGCCAAAGACCTCATACATGTCCAGGCTGGCGGATTGGCCTTCGCTGCCATGGACTGTGCGGTAGAAGCGGACAGCGACATCGACAACCAATGTGAGCAGGTCCGTGTACATGAGACAAAGTTGCTGATAAACCTCGCTGGACAGCTTCAAGACTTCAGAGCGAGCCAAAAGCGCCGAAACTGCGGAAGAGCACCTGTACATGAATCCAAAAGCAGAATCCAGCGCAACGCTGTTGGAGTGGCCAAGCTATTTCTGATCAGCATAGGACATCATGTGGAATTTGCGATCTCACTCACCTCCAAGAGAAGCTTGATGTGGCCATAACCAAGATGCGCCGCATGCTCCGTCTCCGAAGCATGCGCTTTGAGCTGCAGCTCAAAACCATGAAGACGCTCAGCAAAATAAAGAGCACGAATCAGCACCGTATCCCATCGGGAGCCCTTATGCGGCAAAGTCTGCAATCTCTCCGAGCGAATCCACTCAACCAGATGAATAAAAGAGACATTGTCGGCCGTTGCGCTGATGCCAGCACCAAGCTCAGAAGCACTTTTCCTCTTCAAAGTGTATGCAGTATCTTTGACGATTGAGGATTTGTGTTGTCCGCCTGTAGAGCTGCGGAACACAGAGTAGCTGGAAGCTATTCTGGTGCTACCTCGGTTTGAGCCGCCGAAACGAATAGAAGGCGAGCTTGGTGGAGGGGGTGAAAAGTAGCCATTCGTGCCGTTTGTGCCCGCTGCCAAAGGCGTCTTCTGGGGCGTAGATGGAGCAGCTCCGCTGACTGAGCGCTGCATGTTTGCGGGTGTGGGTTTTGGTGCAGAGGGCTTCTTGACGGCTTTTTCTATAGTCGGCGCCGGGACGTCAGGATCCTGGGTTGGAGCCTTTGGTACTGCAGAAGTATTTTGAGCAATGTGTGCAGGATGTACAGGATGTGGTGGGACTCCGGAAGGGTCAGAATCGCCGCAACAACAACAGCACAGCTTGCGTTTTATTTTATGCCAGACTTTTCTCGTGGAACCTGTCGCTGGCATAGACTAACGAAGAAACTGAAATGGCTACAACTTCGGGGAGGCGGCTGAATATATTAGGGGGGCCATCGGCGTCGCCGTCTTTGCCTGCGTCCCACGTCTCTTAAGAACTGGACTGTGCTGGCTTGCCCTGGCTGAGTGGCTGGAGTTCGGTGGTGCAGGTAACAGTGCCTCGAGGCCATCGATTGTTCGATCGTTGTGCCGCCATTGGCGATGCACATGTGCCCTGGCGAGTCAAAGCAGCTCAGTTGCTGCATGTCGCCCTGCGTCCAACGCCATCGCTACGTACGTGCAGAAGGATGGTCCTTCGGATACGAGCGATTGGTTTCTTCCAGCTGCGAAGAGTGAGCTTCGCGGTGTATGATCTGGTACCCGCGAACGCTTAGAATGCATGTGGCTTCCGTCATTGCTGGGACTGTTAGAACGTAGTGTCTTAGCTGGCGTGGCGGATCTCGAGTGTGTGACGGCCCGCGGGGCTCGCGTTACCCGTCCTGGCGAAACGGTCAGTCCGGATTGCGCAACGTGTGCTGTCATGTGAAGATCTTCACCAGCTTGGGGAAGAGCAGATCCTCGTAGGTGTCTGTGCAGCAGCTCAAAGTGAATATGCGGGGAGACTTGCATCAAGCCACCAGATCCACTTCTCAGCTTCAGACTTCAAGAGTGCATATGTGAGCTCGATCTTAATCTGCGACTTGCGTGCAATCACACAGCAATGGCAGTATGATGAACGCACCTATGATGTGCTAGTCCCGCAACACTGGTCGTGGGTGTCAGATACTAGCCACGAATGGGCAATACACTCTTTGAATAAACTTGGGTCAGGGTAAGATACATCCGTTTTAAGCGATGCTGTGTGGCGTCCAGCCCACGGCAGCCCCGTGAGATATATACAGACAGTCGACATGGGCATGACAGAATGCGAGCAAGCGATGTTCCCGAACTTGTTCCGACTTGAGGTGTTAAGAGCATGCCGTCGCCAGCTGGAGGCAGATGGCTTGCAAGGCTGACCGCGCTGGCTGGCGTTTAGCACTTGGCACTTCTCACGAAGCACGTAGAGGCCACGCATTTCGTGATCGCGTTGGCCTAGTTCCAGCGGAGAGATGCTCCGCATGCATCGCGCTGTTCGGTGAGAAATTCGCTGCAGTGTCAAACCTTCAACCTCAATGCGTGGGAGCTCGGCATCTGTGCCCACAGACTGCAGTTGTACGCGTCATGCTCAACAATCACTGGTCGTTCTGCCACTTACATTAGATTGTTTGTTGCGTTGTGTACGCAGCTTTGCAAATCAGACGCTGTGAACATGTGTTTAGGAGTCACCAAGTCGTTGCATTGAGGGAACACAGTCCGTATATGGCAGCATCGCCAGCCTGCGGCGAGTGGGGTGCTGCATCCGGAGCCTCCGTGTTCGTTTCGACCAAACTTTAGAGCTGCAGACTTCATGCAGTGACGATCATTCATCAGCATTGAGCGCGTTCATCAGCGCCCACTAATTCCGCAGGCTCCATGTTCAGTCCAGAGCTCGTAGCGAAGCTGCATATTCGACTCGCCGCGACCGACGGCCAGGGCCATCAAAGTAGCATCGGAACATACAACCAATGATCTTATGGGATCATGGCATCATCTCCAGGAAGCTTGAGGGCCCGATTGTCCCTCTATATCAGCGCGTTGTCCATAGCATTCAACGCACACGGTATACAGCTCACTCGACAACGACCCGCCCACTGCAGGCCCAGACAGCAGTGACCCCGATATTCCATTTCGAGAGTCTGTCAACTGAATGTGCTCGCCCGTTGCATCACGATGCACTGCATAGACTTTCCACCTGTACTTGCGCCGCTGGTACTTGTACAGACCACGCAGGCAGTATTTCAGTGGTGATCACCACTTGCGGGAAGGTGTGTCAGTAAGTTATGCTGAGGCTGGAGCAATATGCAGCTCCAAAGCTAGAAACATCTGTAGACCTGAGCTCCACGCACGTCCTGCGTCTCGGACCACAACATGCAGCTTTAATTCAGGGTTTGGCAGTTCGTGCAACCTTTGAGGTGAGCAAAGCAGCGGGGTACTTGTGCTCGACGAGATCATGGTTAGCTCAGAAAATCTCCGCGGGACGTCTTCAGAGCTCTGTTACTTTCCATAAGGTAGGTGTGCCTCGAAAGTATACGCTAATGCAGCATCCCATACCGATGATCTCGCTGGGGTCGAGCTTTCGCGAATTTTCTGATGCTCATCATGGATGGACGCCTTAACAAGATTCTTCATATGAGCAGTCTCTCGAGCTCGATGTCAAGCCCGACACAGAATGCTAAAGATTTCCAGCAGGAGCGCACGCGAAAGCCAGAATCTTCTGTTACAGTAGGGCAGTGCATACCATTGTTCGACGACCTTTATGCAAACTTGCCAACAAAGTCGCAGTCGTGCCTTCTTTCCGAGAACGACGCAGCGCCACAAGAATGAGATCGTCGAACACGTCAAGCAAATCTGCTTGCCAGCAAGGCGCTCCTCTCGTCCACGTGTAGCAGAATGAAATGCCGGCCGTGAATTAATCGCGTGGTTCAATAGTTGGGCGAATCTTCTCTTCCCATACTAACGGTTGGCCGCAATGGTTCCACAGATATGGTTCCTAGGAGCTATGGCGGGTGGCCTAACGTATGTCGGCGCACCCATTGCAGTCCTGTGTCTCAACGATTGAGAGGCGCTGGGCTGCAGAGGGCCTGCTGGAGAGGCTTTCCGCCAGTTGAGGCGCGTAAAGATGATGGTCCTTTCCAGTCCCCGTTGGCCAGCAATCGAGCTGTTCGCATATGGCAGCTGTTTCCGGCCACGTTCGGTCTTTTGAGCGGTAGTGCGAGATCCAGATCGGACATCGAGGTGATGAAGAAACGTGTCCGGTGGTGCTTTCGTGCGTGGCGTTGGAGCATATGGCAGAAACGGTTCGGAGAAACTGTTTCCCCGACGCTCGCGCCAAGCCTCACAGACACCGTCGTTTCTCGCTCTCCTCTGCATCTCTCGCACAATTGCACAAGTACGTCGTCCAACTCCCAGATTGATCACAAGGAATAAATCGCGAATGGCTTCCATTTCGCATGGTATAAGTGTCGATTGATACCGCCACTTCTGGTCAACAAGCAGATCCCGAGGTTCTCTTCCCCACATGGCCTCCCAATGGCTCGCACCACGCCGCGCAAGATGCACAGATACACGCAGAGCCTCACAACGCGTGAAAGCGCTCTGCCGGCCAGTCACAGCAGCTGTAAATCACCATGATACACAAGCTCTGACCTCCGAAACATCCGCTGTGATCACATCTCCACTCGCGACATGCCATTGAAAGCACCGGCAAGCGTTTGTATGATGCATCCGCTGCCCAAAACGATGCTCCGCCAGCGTGTCCGGCCTATTGGAGCCAGTGATTGATGCTGATATACCGGCTCGAGACCAGGCCAGATGACATGCAGGCATACTCTGAGCCTAACATCTGGTATGCCTTCACGAATGCGTGTTAATGCCTTGGTGAAAGGCCCGCTGTACCAGCGGGCACCCCAGCAGCGAGCTCAACAGTAAGTATGAGAACAGGTATATGAGACTTGTCAGGTCAAGCTGTGGTCTCTTTCCTTCACTCACGTCCGGTCTACATTCGCTAGCAAGCAGATCCGCCACACGACTCATCCTCCCACCTACCGCCCACCAGATCCCTTCCCAAGACAATATGCAGATTGTTGGAGCTCTTCTCGTCGCGGCAGGCGTCGCTGTCGCCTTGCCAGGTGGCGGTGATGGCGGCTACAGCCCAAAGAAGCAGGAGTGTGTCACCAGCAGCACTTGCAAGGCCGTCTACCACACCACCACGAAGACTGTGCCATACCAGGAGACCAAGACAATCACCAAGACTGAATACAAGCCACACGTCTACACCACCAAGGTGCCAAAGGTCTACACTGAGACTACTTATGGTAGGTGGCGACCACTCGACACCGAGCAGATCGGTCACGCTAACGTCTTGCAGTGCCAAAGGAATACCAGATCACCAAGACCATCCCAATCACGAAGACCATCACCGTCCCAGACCACTCAACTACCGTGATTTGCAAGACTTCGACTGTCAAGTTTGACCGCACTTCGTGCATCACCACATCTTCGCTCAGCACATGTCCAGAGACCACCAAGGTGCCAAAGACCGATCTGTAAGTGTTGACCTCCATCAATTGGTACTCGACAACATTACTGACTTCTGCCACAGTAAGTCTACCTACAAGGAGGACAAGGTCACCACCAGCACCCCATGCCCTTACACTACCACCGAGAAGAAGGAGACATGGTCGACATCCGTCTGCACATCTACCTCGACCAAGTGCGACACGACCAGCAAGTGCTCAGAGAAGCAAGGCTACCCAACTCAGCCACCAAAGTACGATTCGGAGCCTAAGCCAACTTACTAGATTCGGACATTCTGGTGACAAGGGATCTCTGGTACTGAACAGTATGTCGATGAGGACGGCCTATGAAGTCGAGGTGTGAACAGTCGGGCATGGGGATTTGTGGCAATACATGTCAGCAAGTTTAGAAGATGTATACTTAATGTCTTTTGGATGTACGTGCCTCCCTTGATGGGTGGCACAGTACCGACAGTCTCTAGGAAAAGAATTGATTTTGCGATAGCTGTTTGTGCGAATCATTCACTTCTCTTGTGTCACCTGAGCCGGCTAAAACGCGGCTATTATGCACAGCGATGCGTTCTTGCCACTTCGCTTCATAGTTTGAAAATGCGTGGTCTTTATCCATCTTCACCACAAGTAGTTGCACAGCGTGCATTCGACCATGTTGTGTAACTTGTGATGTTGTTCGAATGCCTCACACACTGCGACGGCTTTTGCGAGTGCCGACTGCTGAATCGTCATCAGAACAGAGTTTGAGGCGGGCTGACCTGCCCCTCATCCTCTCTTGCACACACAAGCACAACACACTCAATGAGGCTTGAGTATTCGCAAACAGCACAAGGCAAGGAAATGCGATATCTTCTCCGAAACAGAACACGTCGTGGCAGAGGCGATTCCGAGCTTGCTTCCAAATAGCCTGTTGTCGTTGCTCATTCTCAGTGGCTCAACTGCTCGTGCCTCCGCAACGGCATCACATCATCGAAGCTAGTGAGGTCTAGAGCTCGGTAGGAAGGCAAACATCATGAGCCGAATAAGAAGCAACATGAGTACTTCCCTTGGAGAAGTTCTCCAAGTTTCGGACGAACGACACCTAGACACTTGTAGCATATCATACACAAAATGGCGACAGTGATCCAGTACGACTATGGTAAGCAGTCAGTCCCGTTCACAGTGAGGTTTGGACTGACATACGAACCGATTTCTCCCCATACGGACAGAAGACCAGACTCCTTCTGCATGCCGCTGGCGTAGAGTTCGCAATTGTCGACACCCCAACCGTGCTTCCACGTCCAGATCTTGAGAAGTTGGGCGTCACATATCGTCGAATTCCAGTCATTGCCCTCGGCAAGGATGTCTATGTCGACTCTTCCAAGATCATCGATCTCATCCTCGCCAAGCTAGGCAAGGTCCAGCAAAACCCAGCAGACAAGGCCTATGAGACTTACGGAGTGAATCTCTTTGCTGAGATCCTCTCTTTGATTCCTCTTGAAATTTTGACTCCGGGATTCGTAAAAGATCGCGGGACGATCTTCCCTTCACTTGGACGCTCTGATATCAAGACTTTGAGACCGAGTGGTTTGGCTCAATTCAAAGCCCGCTTGGCGGAGATTGAGACGCAGATTTTGAGTGGCGCTGGACCTTTCATCAACGGAGGCCAGATTGGTCTGGCTGATATTCACGTCTTCTGGCCGATTGGTTGGGCGTTAACTAACTTGGGTCTCAACAAAGAGCCTGGGCTGGATGCAAGCTCTTATCCTAAGATCTTCAAATTGCTTGACAGTCTTCCCAAGCCAGAGGAGATCAAGTCGAAGGCCAAGTCTTTGTCTGCTGAGGAGGCACACAAGATTATTACGACGGGCGACTATTCAGCTCAAGAATCTTATGCGGTTGAGCATGATAATACGTACGGTATTGTTGCAGGAACAACAGTTGCAGTGGAGAGTTTCGAGTAGGTGATTTCGCATGGAGCTGGGCGACAATAGCTGACATTTCTCGCGTAGCTCTACTCCTGGCTCTCACCCACAATATGGCAAGCTGCTTGGAACTTCTGTCAATGAGGTCGTGATTGAGACTGATGGTGGTGTGCGCATTCACTTTCCACGCATCGGGTATCTTGTGCGGACTTTGTAAGTCATTGCGAGATCGCTCGTCTTCGATATGCTAATGATTGTCCAGAGAGGATGCACCAGCCAAGCCATGAAGGTAAAGCCTTGTTTGATTCAGCCAATTCGGAAGTCGGAGGTCCTTATTCTTCTCATCAACTATTCCGAGCTGGCAAAATATCAGTTCCTCTTGACTCACAACCTGCAATAATGTCAGCTCCCCATCATCATGTCAGTTCTCTGAAGACCGCAGTGTAAGCTGTCTGCGAATGGTGAGTACACTTACCACAAGCACGATACGCCCATGCAACTTTCCTCACAAGTCTGTGCTGTCCGCGGCTTCTCACGATGTCACGTCTCCCAAGAGTCAACAACGCAAGTACGCACGAGGAAGCATTCCAGTTAGCGCCAACGGCTTGCCAGAGGCGACTGGAAGACCCCGAGAGCTGCCAGCAGAGCGCGTCTCCCAATGGCAAGATAGTGGCAAACAATGGACAGCACGAAGAACAGAAACGCGGAAACGACAGCAGCAGAAGTTGCCTCGCTTGTGCCCTCCAGCTATACTCGCTTCTCGTGAGTCCCATCAGACACGTGAATAAAATGGGTTGACCTCGGAGTGCCTCCTGGAGACAGTGCGTAAACACGCGTGATTGGGCCAGTGAGGTAGTCAAACAAGATAAGTTGTCCATCCTACATCAAATGCATGCGCTCAGCTATTGATAGGATCAAAAGCATGGCTGCAGTGAGGTTGGGTGGAAGCCTCAAGACACCGCGCTTTGGGTCAGCCTGGACAATTGCCATGTAGCCTTGCGGATGAGATGCACTAGGACTGCATCGTTGAATGAACCTCAACCAGTCTTCTGCTCCGCAGGCTATCGGAACGGCAAGTCCAACAGTGAGCCCGGGCATGTGCGAAGAGCGCTATTGTTGTGCATCGCTTAGAGGCAGCAGTGCGCGTGCAGGTAACGCTATTGGGGTCCTGGGAAGTAGCGTGGTGGCGAGCAGGCCGCATGTATGCGAGTGCCTGAATGAGGTTTCGAGAACTGCTGGATCCGGCATCCCGGCTCTGCATCTTGGCCCGCAAGAGTGCAGTAGCGCTACGAAAACGGGCTTGGGAACAAATTCGCTCCGACGAGTATCCACTTCGCGATCATGCACAGAGCCCGGGGTTTCGAAGAGGTAAGCGAGATCTGGGCCGTTCGAGGTAACGACAGGGTGTGATCTGCAGCCACGAGGTTGAAAGTGAATGAGCCGCAGACCACAGAAGTAGAATACACAAAGTTGTATATGCAACGTCCCTCTCGAGCTCCACTCGATTCAGCAGTGGGAAATTGAGTGATCATGGCTCACCATACTGCATCTTCACCAGCATCCAGCTATGCTGGTACTCGAGCATCGCCCTACAACAGTGGAATCAACACACCGCTGGAGCGACCGAACCCATTCGATACTCCTGCTCCATCCAGTCGACAAAGCTGGACAAGCGACGCGAGATGTCAGAACACAAGCAGCGCATACCTGCGATCATCGGAAATGGACGCGAAAGCATTGAGCACCAACTACTTTCGAAGTCGTCGAATTCGGAAAAGCGAAATGGTCAGCCCGAATGTTCTGGGGCGGACCAAAAAGAAGACCATCTTTGAACGCCAGTCCTGGATTATTCCTTGCTTCGGCATTTTCATCGGCCTTTGCATCAGTAGTGTGATGGTATACCTGAGCTTCAAAGATCAGAAGAGAGGGGGAAACTTCTGTCCCATCTTCAACGAAGACTTCTCTTCTGGTCGACTGGCGCCTGATATCTGGACCATCGAGCAACAAGTTGCAGGCCACAATGGAGAGTTCGACCAGATGTCAGATGATGCGGATGTGCTATTTGTCAAGGACGGCATTCTCCACATCAAGCCAAAATTGCAAGACGAAAGTCTTGTCAACACGAACAATGCCACCATCGACCTTGGTGACCGCTGTACTGGCGACGGCTTCTTCAATTGCTTCGCCCATACCAACACGACCAACGGCACCATCGTGCCACCTGTGAAATCTGCTCGCATCAACACCAAGAAAGGCGCATCTCTTCGCTATGGCAGAGTAGAAGTTGTCGCGAAGATGCCAAAGGGAGACTGGATGTGGCCGGCGATCTGGATGCTGCCCACCGAAGACAAGTACGGTCCATGGCCTGCCTCGGGAGAAATCGACATTGTAGAGACTCGTGGAAATAACCACTCGTACAAGGCAGGACCAGGTGGTGGCAACAATCTGGCAACCAGTGCGCTCCACTGGGGCCCCGAGACGAACACGGACGGCTACCTGAAGACAGTCGATCAGCTGGGCGCACTGCACTCGTACTATGGCGATCAGTTCCACACCTTTGGGCTGGAATGGACCGAGAACTACATCTTCACCTATGTGGATTCGGTGCTGATGCAGGTTCTCTATGTGAAGTTCAATCGTCGGTTTTGGGATCGTGGAAATTTTCCACCTGCGACTGCCAATGGGACAACATTGATGGACCCATGGTCGCACACTGGACGAACTAGCACGCCCTTTGACGAGAAGTTCTACTTGATCCTAAATGTTGCTGTGGGTGGTACGAACGGGTATTTCAAAGATGGTGAGAGCGGTAAGCCCTGGGCGGACGCTTCTCCGGTTGCGAAGAAGGAGTTCTGGGAAGCTCGGAATCAGTGGCTTCCAACGTGGGAGGAGAGCGGCGAGATGCAGGTGAAGTCGGTCAAGATGTGGGAGAAATGCTGATGATGCCAAACATGAAATGTTTTGATGAGGATCCATAATTGGAGGGACAGGAAGCGACCCCTGGAGAAACAAGATGACGTCGAGAAATACACTTTCCCATTCGCCCAAACCCAAACTCTATGATCCTTGGCTTGAGTATTTGATTCACTTCTTCTGTCTCACATTTATCCTTCATTTTGCTTACACCGCATTTTACCTCGGGCTCAGTCAGTAATTACAATAATACTACAAGGTGCCGCTGCGTGCGTTGAGGATTTCCAGCACGATGCACCATCCCTGTCTCCATTTTAGCCGACCCGGCTGTGCCTCCGACTCCTCTGCTGTGGGCTCACGGCGCGAACTTCCATGTCCAAGGCAAGCTACCGCGAAGATCTACTGGCACGTTCTCCGGATTGAGGTAATAACCTTGTCTGCTTGAACATGCATTCTGCATACTGTACCTGGCCCACTGGAACGCGATAGCCCATGGCAAGCAACTATTCTAGTCCTCCATCGGCAGAAATGAAGCATTCGACGAGAATGGTGATCTTTCATCGGAAGCGAAGCGCCCACACCCTCTGACGCCTCCGTCAAGATGCACGAGAACACCATGGTGCCTTGTGCCTGGCCCGTCGGAGTGCCGGCATACACGCAAGCGCCTTTCAGATGTCCTGCATATGTGTTGACCCACAGCCGTGTTGTCATCTTGGCAGCGTCTCCAGTTCCTTGGCAATATGAACGAAAATCACATGCAGGAATACGAGGCCAGCGTGCTAAGCGATCATCAACTGCGAGAGCCAGGACCAGTTGGTAGGCTGTCAATCATGGAGGTCTTCATGCTCCACGCAGCTTGAACTTCTAGCGCCGACGATCCAAGTAAAGCAGCCCTCACACCTGAAGAAAATTGGCAGCAAGCGAAGAAGCCCGGACAACAATGGGCGGCACGATTGCGCTGTACTGTACAAGGATGCAAGCGGTGTTGCTCGCACAGCTCGCATGCGAATCCTTAGTCTCGCCAATGCATGATGTCGAATATTCCATGTGAGGGATGGGCTCGGACTGAACAAGTTGCAGGTCGATAGCGTGTGGCTAGGGCCCTCGCGAAGTCGCCAGAGATCACAGAAGCAGTCTCCCCTACGGCGTGCATGCCGGATCGAGCCATTCATCGCACGACCCATCACAGAGACTCGGGCTCGGAGTCGTTCCAACTTGCAATTGACCAATTGGCAAACACTCAAGCCCAATTTGTCACGTCTGGTAGTGGCGAGTTGGCCCACAGCCTACAATGGGCGCACGAAAACATGCCCAGCAATTCGGTATCGCTACGAGAAAAGCTCTATCAATGTTCTATTTTGACCTCGCTCTAACCTCACTTGTGCAAACCCAGGCCGAAGCTACATTCTAGCGATGCTTTCCGTGCAGACAGTCATACCCAGCCACGTGCTAACCTGACATTGCCACGCGATACGGTATGGCAAATCATGGCCACTCGCTTGAAGAATCGGTTGAACATGGCACTTGAGGCGTTGATGGACATCCCAACCATTCGGGCACCTCAAGGAAGCGGTCGACGCACCAAGTTCTCGAGCTGGGTCCAGGCCACGGACAATGGAACACTCCGTGCGTGCAGGCTCAATCGAGCAGTGGAGTTCTCCCGAAACCTGACGCGCGGGATCTGGAGGCTCAATCTGGCCGCTTTCCAAGCATGTAAAAGCTAAGAAGGGTTAGGATGGAAGCTTAATCGGTCCTACGAGGCAGAAGGCTGTGAAGGCGTGTGATCGAGGAAAAAGTTATCTTCCTGAGTGCACCAGCACCATTGAGTAAAAGTCAGCTTGCACCAACCTTTATTCTTCCCATTGTATTGTCTCTGTTCGAACAACTCTTGGCACCAGAACTATGGGTGTCTGGTCGTATTTCAAACCTGGGAAAAAGGTCACCGGCGCCGATGTCAGTCCTGCTGACGCTGTCAGCTCAACACCTACCAGCACCAGAGGACTGGACAACGCAGAGTCACTGAGCGGGAAAGATTCCTTATACTCGAACGACGTTCAACGGGATATCATACTCAGCTACCTTTTTCAGAGACAATGTACCAGCATGTGGATACAGGACGTGGCCGGCACGAACGAGGGTGTCATGTTGAAGAACGCCCGCAATGACTTTCTCACCATGCCTTTGACGCTGAAGGGCTCGCTATTGCAACAGGCAGTATCTGCTTTGAACACAAAGGTAAGACTGATGTCTGGTATGTGGTGTCATGCAGGCATAGCTGATGGTTCTTCAGGCTGCAATGACTGTCAAAAGCCGTCTCGTTTTTACACTAGTCCAGCGTCTAAGCGATGACGAGACTGGTATTCCTGTTCGGGACAACCAGAGAATCCAGGTGGTTAACGATTTCATCGAGCTTTCAAGAGCGCGCAAACACCAATATGCAGCATTCGTGCGCAGCGAAGGTCTCCTTGTGGTCTGGGATGACGATCCATCGAACCTCATACACCGCGTCGAATCAATCGAATCAGATCTTCTAAGAGTGGTCTGGGGGCTCAGTCGCAACATCGAGGAAGAGAAGACAGCCTTGATCTCAGTGACTGCTTCAGATGAAGAGTTACAAGCTGGGGAAGAGTCAAGACCGACGAGACTCTATTGGTCGATAATGAGTGGATGCACACTTTGCTTGTTGACTGTGCTCTTCGGCAGAAGACTGCAGAACACTTTTATTCAAGTGGCCACTCTCGGCAACTATTCGTCACTCGCATTTCTTGCCTTGACACCAATCATAGTCTTGTTCAGCTTGGTGAGTACACATTCAGACATTCCAATGCTGTGGCTGACGACAACAATAGTTCTTTGCCTTCGTCATTGTTGGCTTCTTATTCCGATTGGTAGGGCCCGTCAAGCAGCTTCACGAGAATTCGGAGACTTTCTCCGCGGTCAAGTCACCTCGACTGACTAGCAAGAATCTCCCGCACGTCACGATCCAGTGCCCGACATACAAGGAAGGTCTTGAGGCAGTCCTGAAGCCCACTGTAAGCTCGTTGATGAAGGCCATTTCCACATACGAGCTGCAAGGTGGCTCGGCCAACATCTTTGTGAACGACGATGGGCTCCAGTTACTGGACGAGGAACAGCGCCATATTCGTACTCAGTTCTATGAAGACAACAATATTGGATTCGTGGCAAGACCTGCACACGATCCAAATGGAACAGGCTTCGTCCGCCGTGGCAAATTCAAGAAAGCTTCAAACATGAACTACGCGCTGGACTTCTCGAACCGCATCGAAGACAAGCTGCAGAATGTGGAACGTGATGAAAAATGGACGACCCTGGACGAGGCAGCTGCGTACGAGCAAGCACTTCAAGAAGTGCTCAACGAGCAACCAGAAGACCAGCCCAAAGGTTGGGCGTCGGGAAACATTAGGTGTGGAGACTACATCCTTATAATCGATTCAGATACGAGGATTCCAGAAGATTGCCTTCTTGATGCGGTTTCCGAGATGGAGATTTCCCCGGATGTTGCAATTATTCAATTCTCATCTGGAGTAATGCAAGTCTCCCACGACTTCTTCGAAAATGCGATGAAGTTCTTCACGGACTTGATTTATACGAGTATCAAATTTGGTGTCGCCGCTGGGGATATTGCGCCATTTGTCGGTCACAATGCCCTCCTTCGATGGTCGGCGCTACAACATGTCGCATTCGAGGACAAAGAATCGACGCTTCCCGAGCTCTACTGGTCGGAAAGCACCGTATCCGAGGACTTCGACATGGCACTTCGCCTGCAGATTGAAGGTTATCACCTTCGATACGCATCCTATTTTGGAGATGGATTTCAGGAAGGCGTCTCGTTGACAGTGTACGACGAGCTTACTCGCTGGGAGAAGTATGCCTACGGATGTGACGAACTCATGTTTCATCCTCTCAAATACTGGATTTTCCGAGGACCACTTACGCCGTTATTCAGGAAGTTCCTCGCATCCGAAATGCCTCTGTCTTCGAAGATCAACGTTATCGCCTACCTGGGAACATACTATGCCCTGGGAGCCGCATGGGTGTTCACATTGGCCAACTACTTTGTGCTCGGCCTTTACAATGGGCACTACGATACGTGGTATGTCGACAGTTGGCAGATCTTCATCAGTATACTGTTCGTCTTCGCTATCGCTGCCAACTTCGGTCTTGCCGTCTCACGTTATCGTTCCGGTGAGAGGGAATTCCTGCCGGCCCTGTTCGAGAGTTTCCAATGGTGCTTGATGTTCCTGGTCTTCTTTGGTGGAATCAGCTTCCACATCAGCCAGGCACTCCTTTGTCACCTTTTTGGAGTCGACATGCAGGTACGTGAAACTACCTCCATTCATTCATGGTATGACAGCTGACTTCTTCGAACAGTGGGGTGCTACAGCGAAAGAAGTGACACGCACAAACTTTTTCATTGAAGCACCCATAGTGCTTCGGAAGTTCAAGTACAGCATGATCTTCTGTTGGTTCATGATCGTTGCCATGATAATCATGGCTCTCGGACCTTTCATTCCCTGGTCGTGGAACATCACGGAATTCACAGCAATCTTTCCGTTGGCCCTGATGCTGGTGTGCCACATACTCATGCCGATCGTATTGAATCCTGGTTTGCTGGCGTTTACATGGTAATACAACGAATCCGTAGAACAGGCATAGAAACGATGGCCAAGACACGCACATTCGAATGAACTCATGATCATATACGACCCTAATGACGATTCTCAATCAGATACTCGTATTTTACTTCCCCGCTCGACCGAGTCTATCTCCGTTCGCCTTCTAGATCATCTGAGGCCTTGGGGTGAACGCTTCATGCAACACAATGGCCACCCTTAAATTTGTGCTTACTTTTGACTGCGTAAACTGTTGGTGCTGGTCCTGGTCATTTGAAGGAACCTTGTCACACTGAGGGGTCGGCTTACCGGATAAATTTTATGAGAGGCCGGCATATGGTCCATAGCTGTCAATACGACAACTCTGTTCGTAGCGACAGCTATCAGAGCTGTAGCCAGCATTTGAACAAGTCCTAATTTAGACCTAGTGTCTGCGAACTCAATGCAGAGCGCTTTGTCCAGCAATGCACTGCCGGCTGTTGGTGTCTCACGGCCGACGATTGAAGAACTGCCTGGTTCCTAGTCTAGGTAAGCGCATATTAATCACTCTCCAGCGATGCACTCGCTATACATAGTAAATGTAACCGGATTGGTAAAGTGCTTACCATCCGAGAAGCTTCGTTCGACGTCCGCAACAGCATGGCGTATCGTGTGTATACGAAGTTCACTGATCATTAGAATTATTAGACATGACACTCATCAGGACTTGATCCTAGGATTCATCGTATACCAATTGTTGTGACCTGACATTGCTTGAAGCATGATTCCTACGGCCGGGCTGATGGCGTCCATCCTTGGAGGTGCGTTGCCAGCAAACACAAGATGGATTGTGTTCTGCTAGGTTTGCACTGCACTTTGTCAGACCGTGCTCGTGTTTGGAGCATATGCAAGTATCGGAATAGAATATTTGTGTTCGGTTGTCTCGAATGAATGCCACTTTGCATACCAGGTGCCCGTATTTCTTCACTTATTTATTGGGGCCAGTCCTCCCACGGGAAGCTCGCTATCAAGCCAACATCGATCCAAAGCAAGTCACACCAGCAAGAGATATCTACCACCTACCACCTCAAGCCTTCGATACATCTCAAAATGGTTTCCTTCAAGGTTATTGTTACCACCCTTTTCGCTGCCGCAGTATCTGCACAACAATTTTCTCCAAGTACTTTTTGCAATGGAGGCAAAGGGGTAAGTGAAGCAGTTCTGCAAGCTAAGGCCAAGAAACTCGATTCTCCATGGAGGTTCTAGCTGACATGGAGTGTACTAGTGTGGCAAACACCAAAAATGCTGCATGTCTCAAGGACAGTTCCAGCCATTCTGTGTGCCGTCTACACAGCTCAAAAATTATCCCGGCTGTTAAGTCCCCTAGAGTGACAGACAACAGAGAGGCGGAGATCAGGGAGGCAGGGACCATAGAGGCAACAATCATGGAGCTGAGAACTTTCCTGAAGCTTGGAGGATGATCTCTTGGGTTCATGCATAAGATTCGAAAAGGAGAGCCGTTCACTCTTTTAAGTGATGTCTTGACTGAGTGAGAAGATGGGGAACTTGGAACACTCCTTAGATTGGTAGTTGAGTGACAGACACAAAATAAAACCTGGCTCTCCATAGTTTCCACCTTATAAGAGACAGTGGTCGGTAGGAGGCCTGTCAATGAGACTGGCGATGCCCTTCGACTTCGACAGAATGTAAACGAGTCTACGAAGACTTGAAGGTAGCTTGCAACACGATCCTTAGACAGCATTGAACTCGTTTCATGGGGATCTCAAACTCGATTCGAAATGCCTGGAGGCATGTCCCATCGAGTGGGCTCGATCACTGCCAAGACTGGTGCACAGGCGGTCGTTGAGCAAACAAAATCCACTTTCCAATCCGCCATGAGGTCTTTCCCATGGCATTGGAATGTTGGCAATAATATATTTGCGAGTCGTTGCAGACTCTCAAACCATTCTCCTTTATCGTCGAATGCTTTCTGTTCAACGCTTATGATTTGTTCAGGTGAGCGTCACTGTGCCCAGCGAACCGCGTTGTAATATATGGCCAGGCGATATCCTTCGCTCTCCATCGACTGTTCAATGCTCTGTCTTCACTTCGCGAAATTGCACCAGAATCTTAGCTTTTCCTCGCAGTGATTCTGAACTCTCGGTGAGGACACGTAATCTGATGGTATAGTTCTTCCTTAGCAAAACCAGAGCGTGTGGGGCAACAGCCATCCTTGTAATAGATGCGACTACGCCAAAACCACTACTCTATAGGCGGATATGTCCTTATGTTGTGTATAGCAACAGACGACAATGTTACTTAGTACCTTAACGTAATGCATTCCAGAGCTCCCGAGGCGTCCCCAATTTATCCTAGCGCACTATGGGCCTACCAAGAATCTAGCTCTACAAATTTTCTAGTTTCTCGGAGCATATGGATAGCGACTAGTTCAGCGACTGGTTCAGGCTACTGGGGCGCGTGGTCTAGTGGTATGATTCTTCCTTAGCATCTGTTGCTTCCAACAGTGTGTGGAAGAGGTCCTGGGTTCAATTGTGAGTTTAGTGTAATCACATTACCCCGGGCACGTTAATTAACCATGGCATTAGCCCAGCGCGTCCATCGTATGACTTTTCTTTTGCCAAATTTTCAGCCCTGTACGTCCGCGTACCCTTCCATAGATGCTTGGGCAGAAGTACCTTTTCTATTCGGCTTTCTCTTCCTTTAGCTATATAGCAGATATAGACAGAGCGGAATCTTTGATCGACGCTGCGAGCAATAGCTACGCCGTCTATAGAGACGACAACAGGAGAACATGTCGTCCCAGCCGGAATTATATATACGCGCGAAAGCTGACTAGTAGTATACTAGTAATTCCTTTTAGCTTCTCCGAAATATCTCAAGTGTTTTACGCTTACATCTTTATTCCGTATTGCGTGGGATACTAAAGAATTTCACCTAGGCAGTGAAGTGGTGCCGAAGTGGCGCTAAAGTTGTGCTGGAGTGGTACTAAAGTAATGTGGAGTACGTCGCAGGATCTACTCCCATGTGCCGCGGCAGTGCCAAGGATCACACTGACTCCATTTCATGTTGTAAACACCCGTGGCGACTACATAGAAGCTCCTCCGACACTGGAAATCTTCGCTATCATATACTGTGGCCGACGCAATTATACAAGACCTCGATAGCAACTTCGAGAGTATGCGGTCCGCTCTTTCTCCCGAGTCCCTCGCGATACGCCTGGTCAAACGGCATCACGACAACGACTGTGCGAACGCATACAGCTATCCTTTCCTAACGAGGACGGTAACCGTGTTATAATACATGGCCCTTAGAGCTCGATGGATGCCCACATATGGTTATAGGTATGCTCTAAAGCAGGAAGAGCTCAAGGGCCGTCGGCGTTCGGAAGCTTTTGTGTCTTCGACAAACGCACCGGTTTTCAAAAAGCACTCGTCTTTTCAAAAAGGACTTCGCTCTCCGGTGGCTTTCTCGCCGCAGCAAGCTTTCTCTGCAGCAACGGCTTGCTACGCTGATGATAGGGGACGTGTACAGAACGGAAATCAATTGCTTTTGCTACTTCTTGCTCGCGTCGCTCCGCACTCGCCCTGGCGGCGTCTCTTCATCGAGAAGAGACCGTGCTGGCGACACGTCGACAGTCTTGCGTGCGGTGCTGGCCGGAACAGACGGTCCAACAGCTCTGAATGTCCTTGCTTAATCATCAGCGCTGTCGTCACCTCCAGCCTGCGATCTCTCGAGCTCGTCGTCCTTCTCCTGATCTCCACCCTCCTCCACGATGTCATCGTCGTCATCCTCGACTGGTTCGACGACCTTACTGCAGCGCCAAAGAAAGGAGGGGAAGGTGGTGCAAGAAAGATTTCGGCGACGAGAGAGGGCAAACTTACGCCTCTCGACCAATAGATGGTGGACTTGAAGCGTAAATACCCAGATGTGCTTCTGGTAGTCGAAGTGGGCTACAAGTACCGGCTCTATGGCGAATCTGTTCGCGAGGCGACATGAATTCGTACTTCTCTGGCATCTCTTTTTAAACTTCGGAAAGGGACCGTTCTCTCGTACAGTAGCTCCGTCCGATAGTCCGCCTCGCCAACATAGCGAGTGCCCCTCGTGAGGCGAGCTCGGCAGGTAGCGGCTCTTCCACGATTAGTACTTTATAGCCGTTCCGACCATAAGTGGGTGCTTGTAAGCATGCGGCCCTGGACGTCAGCTAGGGAAAATGTTGTCGTAAAGTCTGCTGCGAGTTATGTCTATCCCGAGCATCTTACACTTAGCTTGTAGGATGACCGAGACATAGCCGCACTTCGTCGGAAGCACTTATATAGTTGTCAGCGCAAGGACGCGAATGCAATCTCTATGTGTCATAGAAGATAACCTTGGCCGTAAGAAGAAGTGCCGCTCTAGGTGGAGCAAAGTAGTTGACGTTTTGCCTCCGGCGGCCACTGCGTGGAGCTTTTCGTTCCTGCCTTCGGCAGAGGGGTTGTGTTGGCGATAGTATTTCTCCTCCTTCATGCTTTGTGTCTTTATCGTTGCCTTCTGCTCAACGAGAATTATAGTCGGTTGTTTGGTCGAAAATGTCCAGGCGTTCAATGTGTGGTGGTGTCGTTGTTGTTGGAAGCCAGGATGAAAGTTTTGCCGGAATCCCATCGGCTGACCCGATCCGAACATCCACATCACAGACACGCGGTCAACTTGAACACAACAAGTTCATGACGACGTGCAAGCAACAACGAATCATCCAGAAATTGGATTGGGGTTGCGTCCGACCCGCGTCCCCATCGATCCTGCGAGCGTCGTTCGGGGGCGCAGCCGAAGCCACGCAACTCATGCTTTTTGGCACTGCGTCCGCTACTGCAACCACACCCGACATCCATCCTGCTTGCGATTCGGGCTCTGTAGAGTAGTTGCAATCATATGAGCACCCCAGAATGCCAATCAGGACTTGCTGGTACGCGTATCTAACCATCCGTAGTATGCATGCTACGAGGGCCAGAGCGACCATCCTCGCGAAGCACGGAGAGGACTTGCATAGCACCTTGGCCTACATGAATCCTACATGATAAGTATCCCATGGCACTATGCTGTCAGCTTATCGAGAACAAGAGCCCCGCTCGAATCACGATACGCGGTCATGCCGCTGGTTGGAATCCTGAAAATGAACATGCACATGTAGTCACCACGTGAGTGTCACTCCAACTGTGCCAAGGTGTCACTGAGACATCCCGTCCGGATTGCACGGGTTTGACCTGTCACCTACGATGCGCACGAATCAAGAACATGATTCGAAGTCATCGTCATTGATTCTGCGAGATTGTGCGACGCTTTCGCAGTCGTAATGCGCGTCAACCCACACATGTGGAACATGTGAGCTGACATTGGTCAGTACCTGCGTTCAGCCGGTGACACAGCATGAACCTCGGATTACGCTCCGGCCCATTTTCCGGCCAACGTTCCTGGGGAAAGGGCATCAAATGGGATCGCGGAGACTGCATGGAGTCCAGTCTCGCTAGGTATCTCGACAACGACTTCGCTTCGACTGCCAAGACCATATCTGCCATCGGCTCCCCAAGATGTGTTCGTACACCCTGCGGAGCGCCGCGTCAAATGCGGTGGGACGTGACCCAGTGGCTTATTCTTGGTGACTTGGTCTGGACGCCTGGCGCGCACAGCGGGTTGATACATATGAACCTCACTGCCTCGCGTCTGTCGTCCAAGATACCACGCTCTCTTACGATTCCGCAACAATGGCCTCAACAATCTTCCAGCTCCTCGCTGCCTTTGCAGTGCTCAACACTGTCGTTCCTGTCGTAGCCCAGGGCAATTATTCATCGGATGCGATCCCTATTGCTCTTGGAGGCAAAGAACCCAAAATCAGCAAAGAGTTCATTGAACTCATGGCACCTGACTACAAAAGTAAGTCAGGTATCTAGTAGGGCGTTTCATGGTGCAATGTGCTGACATGTCCTGCACCATAGTCGTCCACGTCATTCACTCTGCTTCCGATGGCAAATCCGAATTTGGTCCTCTGATCGCGGGCGAGGCCACCATCCCAGTTTCCGGACTTGGCTCGAACATCAACAACCCTTCTCCAGAGGCCCCATGGGCGATTTTTATTGGAGGCGGTTTCGCTGCTTCGGAAATCAACGAGATGTATGGAAGTAGCTTGGCTCTCCAGACCATTCCATGGCTATACCCCCCAACTGCAGCCCGAGCGAATGGCACTGTCGTGCCGCCGACCGCGATGATCGTGGAGAGAGTGAAAGCAGTTTTCAGAGAGCATGGGTGAGTGCCATGAAGCATGGGCCGGTCTCCTGGCTGCATGAATATTGCGTGCGGATTGCTAACATGTTTCTTGCCAGATTGGTCCCTGGAAACGGCACCAAGCCAGCTGGAGGTATCTGGTCGTTCTAAAGAGCTTGGCATATTGCGGACCCAAGCAGGAGCACCGGCATATTTTCGTATTCTTCTTTTTCATCTTCAATACTGGGAGCTGTGACCAGAGCGGCGGCAAGAATTAGCAATGCTTTGAATGTCCATAAGACGACAGTATAGAGGGCTGATGGTGGCCACATTGAGACAAATCGACTCGCCACTGCATTTCATGGTGCATCTGGCCAACAGCCACATTCACTGCTGAAATTTGCGAATAGAAATATGCCTGGAGATCGCGCACGACCACTTGAGTAATCGCTCAGAACAATCCCACACCCGCTTCTGATACTCCGACGCGACAGCGAATCGAATCGAGCCCCACGCCATTGCCATCGCTTACCTGCTAACAACACTGTTTTCGACAGCATGCGATCATCGAGCCAAGGCTACGCCTGCCTGAACAGGTGCGGCGCAATCCTTGCAGCTCCTCCTGGATATTGCGCTCGCTGTGCAGTGAGTATATTGGTGTTCAGAGAGGAAGCATATTTTACTACTGCTCTTGAAACAGAAACTTTTGACGCAGCCGAGAATCTGAGTGCACGCCATGATGGTGGACGTACGAGGACGATAATTCTGTAAGAATGCAATGCGGATCCGAATTTCTCGCTTCTGCTGCTCATCTTCCAAGGGTGTCTCAATGTATTCGTCTGGATACAGGGGAATCTGATCATCCCGTAGTTGTCTTGTCGGGCCGACATTGTCGTCCTCTTGGGCCGTGAGCTGTCGGAGTGTTGATGTCGAGTGAGAGACGGAAGGGAAAGCAAAAGGTCACTCCGCAAAGGCCGAATCTCGGACTTGGCATCTCGCTTGCGTCTTATGCTTTGATCAAGAACATCCATGGCCATCCTGTGCCTGCATTAAACCTACATCACTTCATCAATTCCACAAGTCGACGTTGTGCCCCTTGGGATAAAAACAGTTTTATCTGACCGAGACTGAGCCATACCACGGGCTCACGGAGTCGAATGGGCACATGTGCATCAGCGACAGCGAGCTGACACGCCCGCGGAATCGTGAGGGCGAACAAAGGCAATAGGGATGCTCTTTGTGCTCGTCAAGCTCGTATTACCGTTACATGATTGAACCATTAAACACCGCTCGTCAACTTAGGGGACATGAAGTGTTCACGTCATGGACGGGAAATAGAGTTTGTGGCATAATCTACCATTAACTAGACACCGAGATCAAATCATGGTTCGGATCTCCCTCACAGAGTACGAAGACATTGCAAGCAGACAGCCGCATTCTATACAATGCTGTCGTGGCTACCGATTCCGACGTTTCTAGTACACGCCTTGGAGTCAGCATTCACTGGAGAGCCAAGACCAGGGCTTCGACCGATACCAGGAACTAAACCACTAACCTTGGAAGCGCTGCTTTGTCCAGTATTGCTATACTACATAGCGCTCTTGCTTCTACCGCCACCACCATCGCAGACAGTAACAACCTTCAAGATCGGCGCACTTCGAAACGTGCTAGCTGCAATCGCAGCGTATCTGTTTCTCCGCCTACCTCTTGCCTACCATGTGCCACAAAGCATTGGTCTAACCTATCAGCTCGGCTTGGTGGGCCTCTATGGAGGATTACGCGTCCTCGATGCATTCTTCATCAGCTACTATGGATTTGGACACATTCCGCGAAGAGTGACATACACGCACCACCGTCGCGCCGAAACTCCCCGAGGAGAATGTGCGCCTCGTCCCTGGGCTGATGGCGGAAGCAATGGAATGCTCAAGAAGCCCTCTACGGCGCTACCTCCGGACAAGTCAAAGGCGAATGCACATTCAAGCGCTCTGGCAGATAAAAGTGATGATTTGTTAAAAGTCACACGGCCCAAGCCGCAACGCGCGATCTCGCAATCGAGCTTGCTCGAAAATATGACGAGCCAGTCATATACCGAACTCTTGAGCAAGGACGATGGATACATGACCATGATGCGCAAGCTGATTGACGGGCCGGAGCCCATACCCGTCATCGAGACCGCGCACACTGAGGATGGTTGGCCGCATGGCTTTGCTGATCGCGCCTCGTGGGCACTGGAGTTGGAACTATCGATGCGAGGAGTGGGCTTCACGTGGACGACTGCCGACGTACGACATACTTCGAAGACTTGGCTTCCCACTGTACAGAACCGCATCCACTCGCTTCTCGTACATGTGGGACCAGTACTAGTCACAGCATGGGCAGTCATCAAGACTGTATATGTGCGACGATTGGCACCGATGATGGACAGGCTCGATTCGCCTTCGTCACCATTTGATGAATTGTCACTTCCGGAGCAGTATCTGCTTACCACTGCACTTGGGGCGTTCTTGATGGCTGCTTTCTCATTCGGCCATTCGCTCTTCGCAATCATCTGCTCGCCATTGGCACCTTCGCCGCTGGCCTTCTTTCCCCCACTGTACACGACACGAGTCTGGGACATCACATCTGCTCGGGGTTTCTGGTCATATGGATGGCACAGACTCTTCGCTCGTTTGTTCCTGGTTTGGGGCGTATGGCCGGGCGAGTGGCTGGAGAGAACAATCACAGGCAAAACTTCTGACCAGCCTGCCGATATTGGCAAAGTGCTCGGTGGCTTTCTCAGTTCTGCAGTGGTGCATTCCTTGTCTGTGAGAGGTACGGTTGGCGGTAGCTGGGCCGACGCAGCTGGTGAGGCCAAGTTCTTTGCGCTGAATGGCATCGCAATCATTATCGAAGAAGGAATCAAGCGAGCAGTCATCCAGAGAAGGACGCAGAAGAACCATAAACAAAAAATGTGGTATGACGAGGTCATGGGACGTATTTGGTGGGTCAGCGTTCTCCTGACAACTGGACGCAACTTTGCCCGCGGCTGGACGAAGGGAGGCCTCGTACGCGAGATGGCGTTCATGTGAGCTTGCTACTCAGCAGGGCTGAATTTGAAATGCTGTCAACGTCTGCCTTGTCTTCGCCGGCACTGGCATCAAAGCTGTGGTCCGCACGATCTTTGCAGTTCACGGCTTCACCTGCCAGTAGGACGGTCTTTGCCCGAGTCCATTGTCGTGAGCTGCAAAGAGTGCGGGGTGGCTCGTGCAGAACACCCACTGCGTACAGTCGTGGACCAGCCACAACCTCGCAGTCGGGCTTGTTTACCTGATGGGCAGTGGACAGAGTCAGACCCATGTGCGACAGAAATTGCGGATTTCCTTTCAGCTCCCACCGGCCTGTTGAAAGCTACAAACCGGGCTGGTAAAAGTGGTACAGTCAATCGGACATTCGCACCTCATGGCCCAGGACCAATATGAAAGTATCATGGGGCCCAAAGTCCTAGGCATTGCTGTATACGGGTCGACGGGGACATCGCCTGCAGTAGTATCTCGTTTGTTGGGTCGTCCCAAAATACCTATGATTTCTTTGCTTTGCTGGTGAAGCCCCGTCTGGAAAGGCTTCAACCGTCTATGTGTACGCTTTCTACACGTATGCGACAGTCGCGACTCAGCCCACCGCCTGTGCCGCGTTAGATTCGAGCAGTCTGTAGGAGCTTTGATTTGCGGTCCTGGGTGAAGACCCTCACTGGTCGTTCTTCTGGTGTCCTTTGCGAAGCGTCCAGATCCCTCTTGCTAACAAAGTGCTTATCCCACAACAAACATCGCAAACCTACCACTATGGTTCGGCGATTTTACTGGCAGCCGGGAACTCCACAGTATAAACTTTGTCCGTGAGGATGAAGGGCAATAATACCAAGATCAAGCTCCTCACGTGGGGAAATCGGGATCCAATCAATTAGAGGAGGCATACCAACTCTTCAGAAAGTCTCGTCCTTGTATAACCTCAATGCCACCTCACATACGCGCTAAGATGTCCTGATCAAGAGATTGGACACAGAGCTAGAAGCTTTCCGGTGTGCCCATGATCTATGCTTCTATCAGCAACATGCATTGTCGTGTTGTTGGCTGGCTAACACGAGGACAGATGAGAATAGTATCACGAGCTCCCGGTCGAGGAGTGTCACAGTTGTGAAGATGGCATATATAACGGACATGATCGCAGGTTCACTGGAAGGAGCACAATTCGACAATACCGGCACAATTCAGATCAAAACATACATACGCCAACGATACATACTGCCACTTTCCCACATCTTCTACCATCTACGACAATGCAGACCTGGTCGGTCTTCGCCGCTGCTCTGACTCTAGTCTCTAATGACCAAGTGTTCGACTACGATAGCTTCGCTGAGAGACAGTGCTAGGTCGGAGTCCTCGCAGGGCCAGTGGAAGTGGACGGCCAAGCAAATATGGCCAAGAGAGATGACAACCCTATTCCGACTTGTAGATCCATTGGCCAGGGTGTAAGAGACATTGCAAATCGATAAGCTGGGCAGAGCTGACCATGAAGTAGACCAAGTGCAGGAAAGAGCCGGGTTGCAACTATGTAAGTCGCAATGCATGGACACATGAATGCCGGGTCCTGACTGTGCATAGCATGTATGCCACTTTGTTCTTGGGGGCGGTAACGATTTTGATGCCTGTTGCAAGCCGCAGTAGGCAACTCTGAGTAGCGGGACTGTCGTTTTATCGGCAGCCAAAAAGGAGGTGGAGTGGTGTCTCGAAACTTGTGCTGTCGCACGTAAAGTACCTACACGCACGACTGTTCGTGTTTGTAGTCTCAATTTCGTAGGCTTGCGTGCGAGTAGTCGCTCTTTTACATAATCCGCGTACGCGACGTCTGCTACAATTTGTCTGGGCTCACTGTGCCTACTGGGTGGGTGAGTGCTATGGACTTCGAATCACGATCTTGACCATTGCTGCTCATGGCGTACTCTTATTACAACACTGAGACTGAAATACCGCTGTCCAACCCTGTCATGTGCCACATCGTTGTTTTGGCCGTTTTGAGACCCACGATCGCTGTGCAAGAAACTGCAAATGCTCAAGACCTCGTACTCCAATGAAGGTGACGAAGGTGGTGACGAAGGTGGTGACTTGCAAACGTGCCCACACTTCGATACATCTACCCCCTAGAGTAACTCCACGCCAAAAATGCCACGACTAACGGCGAAGTCACCACCACAATATTCCTAATAACATTCCTCATCGTGATCATCGCAACCACAAGCTGCATCTCATCATGACTGGCACTCTCATTGACCTTCGGAAAAGGCTCGTCCGGTACAGGCTTCCCCAGGAACTCGCACAAAGGCTCCCATCCACTACCCAATTGATAATTCAACAGCCTCTGGGGTTGATCTTTCAGTATCTTACGTATCTCGGCATAATGCTCACGATAGATCGGCCGAGCATTCGCTCGCCACTCATCCGCAGTATTAGCACGAAACTGCCCTTGCATGAAACCTCTCTTCTGCAAATTCTTGAAATACCCCATCTCATACGGATCCAACATACAAAAGAATTGAATCACATATGGATGGTCCGCAGATCGAATAAGAGCTTGTTCGAAAGATTTATACCAGGATTCGATTTCTCGTTCTACGAGGATGACTTTTGCGTTGGGATATGCGTTGATGAGTTCTGGGCCGAAAGCGTTACACGGAGTATCAGTTGTAGCGGAAACGTGGCCGAGGAGTTGATCCCAGAAATCAGGTTTGTTGAGGTCGAGGGATTTGTCGTTGTGGTATTTTGCTTCGAAGGCTTGGTCCCACATTACGACGTCGCGTTTGTTGGCGTGCATGTCGAAGCCGTGGCAGGTTGGATAGCCGAGGCGAGTGAGAGCTGCTTTCATTGATGCTGTGCCTGTTCGGCCCATTCCGAGGGAGAGGACTTCCATGGGGACCTGTCGATGCTTAGCTTCTGTGGAATATGACATACTGCTTCAGCTGGGCGCCTACCTGTCGTTTGTGGCCATGTCTGTCGATGTTTGCGTTGACGAAAGGTTCTGGGAACTTGCGTTTTGTTTCTTCGCTGAAGCCGAATGTGAACTCCCAGAGACTCATGGTTGCAGAAAGTGATGTTGACAGCAAGGACTTGGAAGGCGAGAGAGATCTAGGAGGAAGCTATATCAGCAGCTGGCTAACCAAGGAAGGAGCAGAGGATTGCTTAGCGCCTTGCCAAGCACCAGCTGAAGGTCGTGCAGCTGTGTTGCATCCTGAAGGATCGTTCCAGCACTTCACTAGACATGAAGTTGCCAAGACGAATGGAGAAATCGTTGTGAAGAGATAATTGTCATGGACTGATTCTTGCACATTGCAGCTGAAAGCATTGGTGAAGATTCATCATAGTTCATCGTCATGTACAGCTTTTACTGACGGAAGAGCATCATCAATACCGCTATCTCTTAAGCCACAACTCCGATCCTGTCAAAGTCCGGAGCGTATTGAGTATTGCCGCTCAACCCGCTGATCTTGATAGTGTTCGTCCCTGTCGTGCTGAAACCACTCAACCTCACCAAATGGTTCTTCGCCACATCCTTATCCCAATTGTATCCTGTCAACGGGAAGATGACGCTTTGTCCCGGTCCGCCATTCACGCTGATGCTTGCGCCTCGAGTGTTCAAGCCGCCCATATATCCGACTTCGCAGTCGATGTAATCAAATCTCACGTCCTGTGTTGCTTGACTGGTTCGAATATTGCTGAGCGTCAAGGAGCCCCCTCCATTGGCAATGTTGCCGGCTTTCTGGCCTCCTGAGCATCCAGAGCAGGACTGGACATTGGCGCCCCCGGCAAAGGAACCAGATTCGGCTTCGATCCAGGTCAATCGTGGCGCAGAAACAGATTGCGTAACGATGTTGCTGAGACGGAGGGGAAGAGAGCCGTGAGCGTTAACTTGAGCAGAGTAGGAGGTCTGGCCAGTTGTGGTGCGGCCTGTCCAGAGGTTCTTCACCGTTGCTGAGCGAATGCCAAGGCTAGCGAAGTCAATAGATAGCGTTCGGACAGTGTTTGAGTGGTCGACGAGCAATACTGCCTGGTCGCCATTAGCAAGAGTGCCGGCATAGACATCTCTGTCATTGCTGAAGCGCTGGATGAGCTTGACAGGTTGGCCAGCAGAATCCTGATTGATGGCAATCAAGTCTCTGTTCAACAAGATGTTCCTCGTGGTATCCGACATTGATGGAACAGGCGTTGACACCATCAAGGCACTCTTGAATAAAGCCCAGATCGCAAAGTGGGTGGCTTGCTCATCCGTAGACATTCCAGGGTTACCGACCTCGAGCATATCCATATCGCTGAATTTACCTGGAGCATTGAGACCTCTGAGGTTGACGTGAATACCCTGGTTCATGATACGGAGTACGCTCGCCCAGCCTTGGGTGATGTCGTCGGAGACACGATACGAATTGGCAAGCGGTGGTGTCCATTCGGCAGGGCCTTGTAGACCAGTCGGGCTTGAATACGGTGTGCCCCATTGGCAAACGAGCATGCCTTTTATGCCAACATTCTGCAACGCTGTCGACATCTTTCCAAATCTATCTGGAAAGTCTGTTCGAGGATCTTTCGGAGCATTGTTGTCCGCACCGTCAATGTAGCAGTTGTCGACCTGCGCATCGCGCAATTAGTCCGATTTCAACCACTCATAACATGGTGCCGAGATCTTACCTTCACGTATGCAGTGTTCCATCCTGCGAATTGCAGAGCATCTTGGTTCTCGAAACCAAGACTGCCCGGCCTCAATCCTTGCGCTGCAGTCCTTGTATCACAGGAAAACTTGCCCTGGTCGGTGTACATACTCCATTGGAAGCCCGAATCTCGCGCGAGCTTGCTCAAAGGTGCAATACCTACAACGTGTATGAGCAAGATGCCAGATGTGATTCCTGTTCAAAGGAGGTATTTACCATCGGGGAATGTTGACGCATCGTAGGTGAGAGAGCCGTTCGATGCTCGCTGGAAGCCCTGCCAGCCACAATCCACCTGAAAATACTTGTATCCCGCATCCTTGAAACCCTTCTGTGCAAACGCGCGGATTGTGGCATCGACATAAGTCTGATTTGGCGAGCAACCGACATCGTTATAGGTATTGAAACCCATGACAGGCGTCCTGCCGAAGCCATTGTCCAATGCATGGACTAGAGTGGCCGGGGCCGCAAGCAAAGCAGCCGTTGCGAAAGCGTTCGAGAACATTTTGCCTCGCTAGTTGTGATCAATATGCAGATTCCGTGCCTCAAAACTAGCATCCCGGCCTACCACCTTTTATGGTCCTTGCCAAGGAGATTGGGTCCGGTTAATAGCATCGTGAGCGCTGCACAAGTCGTTCGAGTCTACAATACTCCGGAGCTTGTGGACTCGATACGACTACTAAAGTGCGGAGGATAGGTCATTCGAAATGAGGTTGCAACTTCCATTGGCGGAAGATTAGTAGAGCTGTGAAGCTCTCCACAAAGATCGACAGTTACGCTCCGCGCTGAAGCCTGGGCGCCCCGCTAGTCTCCTCGGGACACCTGACACAGTTACGGACACTCGAAGGCACGGCCGTATTGTCAATGCCGTCCGTGTCCCATAATCGCGGAGAACCTGCCTCGGCTTGGAGTGGGTGAAAATGGAAATAGTCTTTGGGAGGGTCATGGCCATTGAAACAGGCCGCCAAGGCCGTGTCTCGAAGCTGTTCTTGCTTGAAGGATATATCCGCAATTCGTTGAGCAGCACGATCTACAAATTCTGTGGGGTCAGAAGCAATCCGAAAGCTCGAAGATCTCTGATGATGATCTCCCGTCCGCACACTTTTTGCGCTGCAAAGATATCCATTCTGTTCAGCTATTGCCCCACCGTTCGTGTTGCCGCAGACTCGTGGGATTCCACTGTTTTACGGCAACGTACCTCTTTCCTCATGCTAGACTATTCCCGAATGCATGACTGAGCGTTCGTTGTAAAGTTTGGACTCGTGCTCGTTCCGAAAAGCATCCATCATCTCTGCACTGCGCAACTGTTTGATCTGCGCCAGTTTTGATAAAAATATGCTTCGTGTCCTGGACGGAGTGCCGATGACAAGCCTTCCAGGAATTCGGACCGAAACGCGGCGTATAGATCATGCGCCCGAGTCCAGTCAAGCGCTGGCGGACGGTTTGTGGAGGGCATCGCTTGCTTAAGAGGCGACTCTTGTTATACATGCTCTCTGCCGTTCCGCGCAAAAATGCAGCCTAGGGAGTCAAGACATATTCGAAGCCCTTCAGTATCCCTAAACCGGCGTGTGCTGTAATTTGTGGTACTGCTCACACTGCGGCCTTCTAGCCCTCAGGCGCACCAGTATACTTATCTCCGGCGCTCTTGAACAACTCTTCTTGCATGCGCATCAACTCCTCAGGGCTCATGCCGCTCTGCTCGATCTTGGTCTGCTTTCTCTCGCGTCGCGCGCTCTCAGCCTTGAACCCTTCAGCCACGCGGCTGAGCTCGGGCACATAGTCGCCAAAATCCAGCTCCTCGAGGGCTTTGAAGATGTGTTCGCCAGCGATAGTCTTTTTCGCGTCCTTCTCGGCAATCTCGTTGGCTTCGGAGGACAGCATGGTGATGAACTCGACACAGCACTCGATCAGTACGTCGCGCGTTTCTTTGGCGAAGGACATAGAGCCGCTGCCATCGTTAAGGGAAGGATTGGTCGCCAGGACCTCGTTGATGATCTTTTGGACTGTGGCTTTGGGGAGGGAGAGGTCATCGTTGCCTGCAGCGAGTGTTAGCAAGGGATGTGGATGTGTGTTGTGATTATGAGATGCACCTCCGAACTCCTTGTCTGACATGGTTTCAGGTGGTTTGTGGTGATCCTGATGTGTTCGCGACGAGCCTTAAATCATTCTCGAGTTGACTGTCGCGTTGTGGGATGACTTGCGACAGTCGCAGCTCGCTTTATACTCGAGACGTGATCCAAGTTGGCGCAACCAGCACATCGGTCCCGCTTGCGGGCGGAAGCTCGTGCATTTGCTTGGCGCGCCGCTCTTTCTTTCGCCGGAAACTTTCTTGACCTGCACTTCTTCACCACATCCACTTCGAGCTTCATTATTGTCGCCAGTCGCCCGCACCACCACAGGTCAGTCACATCCCTATTTCCAGCTTCTCTTTTCGATGATGAGCAGTTGTCGCCCCTATCATACCAACGAGCTCCTATTGAGAGTTTCTGTGGTGATTGACCGAGCCGCCAAAGCTCTGGCTGAAGAAAAAATCATTTCACATTTGCATATCTACAAAGCTTCCCGAACTCCTGCTGACGTGTGTCTTGTAGTATCCATTGTCGACGATGGTACCGGTATCGCGACCTCGAGGTTAGAATGAGCTGGCGGGTACGAGGAAGAGCATGTTGAGCAACACACCCGACCGCCAGCTTCTTTGACATAGGTGAGCAAAAGTCTCTGAATAATCAGCACAACTACCATGATGAGCAACATATGTACTATCAAATACCGATCTTTCATGACGGAACAAACATGGTTCGATTACCTGATACTCGAACTTCGCATTCGCCCTTATTCAATCCAGAGGTGAACAGAATGCTGACAGTTTCGGAGGTAGGTCTTCAATCACGCAGCGTGAGGCTTCTCGCCGGATTGCATTCGCTGCACTGGTGAGTACACTCTTCTATTGCTGCTTTGCAATGATTACACCAAACATTCCATGCTAAACCTGACGGCTTCGGCCTCATGTTGATCAAAATGTATTACTTTTCATCTTTCGAATGAGCTACGATTTCTTTTTGCTATACACGACTTGACTATACGATCATCTCGCTGACGGGAATGAAGTTTAGTAAGTTTCAACTGAAAGTAATGCCCGCGTTACGATTCGATTGAGCGAACCTCAACTTGCGCGGATCTCCAACTCGACTGCGGGACAGTCAAGTCGCTGCCCGCTGTACCTCATATCTAGTCCATCGTAGCATCGTATATCAAGCATGCTGTCTAGTCCTGAAACGCTTTGAGCTCTGGTCCATTCCAAGTCACGAACTTGCCGGTCAAATCCTTTGGTGCATCCAAGACCAGCCTCGCAATAACATTGCCAGGTTGCTCGGGCTTCAACAGCTTGCCCTCCTCTTTGAAGCCCTTGAACATGGCACGATCTGTGGCAGTCATGACCGTGTTGTGCTTTTCTCTGATATCTCTCTGCATCTCTGTATCCACCACACCAGGTCTTACGGAGATCGATGTGATGTCCTCCTCTTCATTCGCAATAGAGGCCGCGAGATGGTTCATTGCGGCCTTGCTAGAACCGTAAGCTCCCCAAGTTTGGTAGCTAGTCGTGGCAGCTCCCGAGCTAGTGAAGACTATTGTTCCCTTACTTTCTCTCAGATGCGGAATGGCAGCTTTCGCAATGGCAACAGCTGAGAAGAAGTTGATGGTGAAACCGTCCCTCCATTCTTCTGCCTTGGCGTCGGCAACCTTCGCGACGGGATCAAGGACTCCGTGGTTGACAATCACGCCATCGAGCTTTCCGAATTGCTTGATCGTGAGATCGACTGCTTTCTGTCCCAGTGAGAGATCGGAGAAGTCGCCTGGCAGGATGGCAGTTTGGTTTGGGTACTGCTTCTCGAGCTCGCGGAGGGCGGGTTCGGAGCGGGCAACGAGCGTGAGTTTGTGGGACTGCTGGAGGAGGAAATGGGCGATGGAGAGGCCAATGCCTCGAGAGGCGCCTGTGAGGAGGATGACTTTGGACATGGTGCTGTATGCGAATGTTGCTATGAAGGAGAACTAAGCTGTGGACTGTGAGCAGAATTTATCAGTAGTCATGGAAGGAATCGTATCAAGTGGGCTGGTGGGCTGTTTGGCCGATGTCGTCCATAGTGTGATCGCGTAACACCGTGCTGTGCCTCGTCTATCGAGCCGTCGCATCAAAAAGTGCTCATATAGCTGCATCGCGACTCTACACTTATCAGACTGATGAGTGTGATGGATGTGCAAGGCGCAGCCCACGCGGAGCAGAGCTGAAACAGCATGACGCGTGATGCTCGAGCGGGCACGCGTTGACGGGAGAGCTCTCGACGTGCTCCTCGTCGCACAACTCTTGCGCTTCCCACTAGATACGCCTCGTCAAGATGGCTTTTTCGCGTATACCTTTGCTGCTGACTATTCTCCACCTCGCTGCCGGTGAACAGCCCTCCGCCCCAGCTCCCATCGCCGCACCACTCCGAGAGCTCCCGTGGGGCCAGCTCAATTTCCTACACACCACCGACACCCACGGCTGGCATGGGGGGCATCTGCAGGAAGCACAGTACTCGGCAGACTGGGGCGACTATATCTCATTTGCCCACCACCTGCGCAAGCGAGCCGATGACGATGGCAGCGATCTGCTCCTCATCGATACGGGCGATCGAGTAGAAGGCAACGGACTGTACGATGCCAGCGATCCCAAGGGCAAGTACACATTGGACGTGATCAAGCACCAGAGCATAGATGTTATGAGCGTTGGCAACCACGAACTGTACAAGCAGAACACCAGCATAAACGAATTCAACAATGTTGTGCCTGCATTCAACGATGCGTACCTTACGAGCAATCTCGACATTATCAGCCCGAAAACTGGAGAGCAAGTGCCTCTTGCGAGGAGGTTCAAGAAGTTCACTACGAAGAACCAGGGAATTCGGATAGTGGCATTCGGCTACCTTTTCAACTTTAAAGGCAACGCCAACAATTCAATTGTGAAGCCGGTTCAGGACACGATCAAGGAACAGTGGTTCAAGGACGCCATCGCAGACAAAGAGGTGGACTTATTCTTGGTGATCGGACATGTGCCTGTCAGAGATACTCCCGAGTTCGAGGCTGTGTACAAAGCTATCCGGCAGGAGAACTGGGACACTCCGATCGTGTTCTTCGGCGGACACACGCATATCCGTGACTACCGCAAATTCGAGAAGAAGGCGTGGGGCTTAGAAAGCGGTCGCTACATGGAGACTCTTGGATTCCTGTCCATCGATGGTCTGAGCACTGGCAAGAAGGATGCTCCGATTGCCAGTAAATCGGTGGAGTACAAGAGACTGTACATTGACAACAACCTGTTCTCGATGCATCACCACTCTGGCACGAACGAGACCACCTTTGGCACAGAACTAGGCAGGAACGTGTCGAAAACCATCGCAGAAGCTAGGAAGGAACTCAAGCTCGATCACACTTTTGGTTGTGCACCACAAGACTACTGGCTCAGCCGAGTGCCATATCCATCGAACAACAGTCTATTGACGTTATTAGAGACACAAGTACTTCCAGATGCGCTCAAGGGCACCAAGAAGCCTACTATTGCTATTACGAACAGTGGTGCTCTGCGTTTTGACATCTTTAAGGGCCCTTTTACGATCGACTCTACCTTTTTGGTGTCGCCTTTCACAAGTGGGTTTAGAGTACTGAAGGACGTCCCCTTCAAAGCCGCGAGCAGAGTGTTGCAGACTCTTAACGACCAAGGGCCAATTCTCCTCGCGGACATGCTCACCATGGCAGAAGAGGATGAGGGCAAACTGAAGGAGCTGGTTCCACATCATCCAGTCCGAGCTGATAGTTTGTTGTCGGCGGATGAGTCGCCTTCAAGACTTCAGCCATTGATGGGCGCTCAGAGTCAGACGCCTTTCGGCAGTGGCGACAGCGACGCGCCACAGGTGCCCGGATATACGACGAAAGACGATGCAGGAACGGATGGCGATGATACGATTCATCAACGCATCAATTTCTATAATGTACCGAACGTCATCGGCTCGAATGTCAGCTTTCCAACAACCGCTGCTGCTCCGGAGACTGTGGACTTGCTGTACAACGAGTTCATCGAGAACTTTGTACTGCTTGCTCTGAGATACTTGGGCGAAAAGCGCGAACCGAAAGATTCGAGTCGTGCTGTTGATGGCAAGACTCTTACAGATGTGATTTCTGAGTGGATCCAGGATCATTGGCAGTGCGAATGATATACTGCGAAATATCACGATCGGATTATTCATTCTCGAAGCACATGTGCATCGCGCGCAATGCGCCAAACATTCTTTGATCATCCTTGGCAGATTCCAATGCTGCAAGTATGTCCCCATTTCTCGCACTGATTGCCTGAAGAGGCATCCTGACAGCACAATGCTCAACATGTGAGACATGCCGGGCTACGGGCCGATGCAAAGGATTCAGTGCCGAATGCCTTGATCTGTGTGGTATTTCGCGCGTCGAAGAGACAAAATGTCTGGTCGCTCGTGGAACTTGAGGCATACGGCTGCCCTCTGATTTCCAACAAGATGCTGCACTTTGTGCTTGCTGCGCTGCTAAGCGGCACTCTGGCGCAATCGCTCGTTCCCGCATACGGCATCAGCGCAGATGCTTCCAACTCATGTCTAAGACGAAGCGTGTTCGTCTATACTAGCGCGTCGTCGACATACGTGGTCACGAATCTGGGATCGACGAGCCTGGCGGCCACGCCTTCGTTCTGCAGCAATGCTACGACTACGACTTCTACTGTCTACGGATCCGTCTCGACATCGACAGTTACGCTGATCGGCAACAACCAAACGATCACTACAGCGCTACCGGCGTCGACAATCACCATCGTTCAACAACATACGGACAGCCCACAGTCGCCTGCTAATCAGACTATCAACTTCGATGCTGATTCTGCAACATACCAGACTTCAGCGTCTGGACCTCAAGTTTCTGCAGAGGTTGTCACCGCCGGACCATTGCAGCCGTACAGTGGAGAAAACTATCTGTGAGTGCCAACAATACCGAAGGAGAATGAACAAAAGCACTGACTCCTCTCAGTCTCATCACTTTTGGCCCTGCCGGAGCAACTGTCATTAAGCGACAGACTAGTCAGCCACAAGCCTACAATGTCACGCAGCTGTTCTCCGCTGTAGCGGGCAACACATACACACTCAACGCATATGCTTCGGAGGCGCAGAACGGAGATGTGGCACCAGAGTGTTTCATCTCCATCTGTGCCGGAAGCACCTGCAGTCAAGCCTTTGATTTGACTTCAAGCTACACCCTGTACTCTTACCGGTGGACGGCACCTGGCGCGAATGCGAATGCTCTAGCGACGTTCAGTGTCCAATGTTCAGGACAAGCATACATTGCTCTGGACGACATTTCTATCGCCACTAGTTCGCAGCCCACACCCGCAACGCAGACTGTAACGCAATATGTCACACAGACCAGAGATGCTGTGACTGAGACGCAAGACCGCCCTTCCCTGGTCTACGAGACCGTGACCGCTGTAACGACTGCTCGAGACACAGTCACAGCTTATACTTTGTCCCTTTCAGTCCAAGAAGCTCGCACATCGACCACAACAGAATACACCACGGTGCGAGAGACTACAACACTGAGCCAGCCTCAAAGTATAGTATTCGAGACGGTGACTGCTACTACGCTGGCACTCGTAACAGAAACAGCCTTCAGTCTTTCGATACTCAGTCTGAACGCAAGCACTTCGACGACTACCGAGATCACCACTGGTCAACAGACAACCACTCTGAGCCAGGCGCCATCCATTGTGATCGAAACAGTCACTGCCACTACGACTGCTATAGTAACGGAGACATCGGTCTCATTTCCATTGGCAAGCACACACACAACAACCGAGATTGCCACGCTTCAGCTTACGGCGACCGAAACATATCCTTTGACACTGCCCCGAGAGACATATACGCCATTCGCAGAAACGAGTCTATTGACGCTCACTCTTGAGCCATCAACTGTCACGGCTACGCAGGTCGTCACACCACCAGCTGTTACGGAAACGGTGACGTCGACTCTGCCCAGAGATACCACGACGCTTCCTGCAGTGACTACAACTCAAAGTGCGCCATCTCTGCTGCCTACGACATGCCCACTAGCGGGATGCGGTCGACAGTCGACATTCGCTGGGCTCTCTGGCATCACGCGCGAACAGTGCCAGGCAAGTTGCGCTTCCACTGCAGGCTGTGTTTCGTTCCAGTACGGAAGTCAGAGACAAGGGATATATGATTGCTATCGATTCAGCGTGCCCGTTTCGGAAGCTCGCATCCCTACATATCCCAGCGATTCCAACTATGCCATTTGCTCTCAGTACTTTTGGTATGAAGCAGACGGAACTTGCGCGCAAGCGCCAACCTCGACTGCAGTGCGAACTACGACTTTGCCCGCCTCTACAATTACAGCCACAACGACCGAATACGTCAATCAAGGTTACGAGTCTATTTGTCCGACACCGCTGGTCACCGCCATTATCGCGCCAGGAACGACCAGCAGGTACCAGCCTCTTTGCAACAGAATCTTCTACGCCTACATTCGCACAACTTCCACTTCAACCAACCTGGCCAACGGGGCTACATCCACGTACCTCGTCGGTATCGGGACTCCAGCAGTCACGCCCGCGACAGACGCATCAGCGTGCTATCGACAATGCACTCCCATCACTACTGCGGGTTCTACGTGGCCGTGCTTATACGCCAACTGGTACACATCGAGTTACAGCTCCTCTACTTCCACGATGACTGCGAGTTATTGCAGTAGGGGTTATGGCACACTCATGTATACGTACTCTTTCAACTCGGAGTATTATAACCAGAACAATAATTACTGGAGTACGTCGTATGTGGCATATGTGCCCGCCACGGCTACGCCGGGTCCGACGCCTGCTTGACGGGATGCAAGAATGGAGGCTCAGATGTGGAGGTTGATCGTTGGTCTGGTGAATAAGTTTTGATATGTCGCGGTGAGGATCAGACACTCCGTCAATGTGTTGAGGTTTCTCGGAGAAAGGCTAGCAGATGCTTTCGTCCGAAGTATGGGCTGTACATGGCTGGAGGTGCTGTGCCTCAGTGCGCTGTCGGATATGCGGAGAGAGCTTCAACAATGGGAAGGTCCATTATTAGACTAGTGATCCATAGACTGTTGCACTCTATTAGTCTCATCAGCTCAGATTCTGCCAGATGTGGAAGAGTTCTAGAAATTCTTGAGCGAAAAGGGCAGGAAGCGCACGGACGACTTCTTGACAGCTGTTGACACAGTTGACATTCCCATGGTATTGCAGTCGTAGAGCAAAGTTACCAAGGCGCACGACGGTGAACAGCCACACCCACACCCAGACAGCTGAATGTGGAAGCTTCTCGTTCGGCGGCTGAGGTTCCGCTCTTCAGGCGCATCCCAGAGGCGGAGTTTCAGTGCTGGACGTGCGGAGTGAGGCTGCATGATCAGCGGCTAGTGCGTGCCAGATGGCAGCCGGATGTCGGTGATGTGTTCGGCATGACGTTGGGCGCAATCATGGTGCTTAACCTCGAGCCAAGTGTCGGCTGGTCATTTGCTTGAGTGGCAGAGGCAAGACACAAGCAGGTATGGCAGGGTCATCGTGGCAGTGTGCAGTGCAATTGCGTACCGGAGCCTGCCGTGAAAGCCTGATCGACCACTTCGGAAGTGGAGCGCGACCCTGAAGGCAGACGTCGCATCGGTGTGGCGTTGACGATCGTCGGCGTTGCTGGAACTGCATTTCTGCTACAATAACTCCCTCTTCATTCGCACTCGGCCGGGCACACGCTCGCTCGAGCGCCGTCGAATTCACCCCCGCTCCACAACTCTCCCTCTCGTTGCGTCGCGGATCCAGTGGAAAGGGACCGAAGATTCTCCAATGTGTACGTGTGTTCCCGACTCGCCCTATCCAATCCCCGTCCCACGCAATCGTGGCTGTGGCTGTGCGCCGCTCTCAAATACACCCAACTCCCCCTGCCCACCACTCCCGTCTTCCGTCCTTCAACACTCCTTCACGTCCTGGACTGAGGCTGCACACGCGAATGGGAAACCCGCTGCTCACTCTTATCAAAGATCGATATCGAGTCCAGGCACTCAGAACCGCCTCGGAACGAACCATCACGCGCATCGACAGCAACACCAGCCTGGGACCCACTGTCCACAACGCCAATCCAGCCAAGGGCACCAAGACCTTCGAAGCTGGCGGGCTAAGCAATTCGACGCCTGGCAGAGGAGCCTCGTCAAATCCTCCTGCCATACATGAAAATGATGACTACTTTGGGCAACACAATGTCGACGGGGCCAAGGGCGATGGAGGCGGAGGAAGAGTGGGAGGAAGTAGCAGTCATGCTGAGAAAGCCGCGCACAACGATGAAGCCGCCGACTCCATCTCCCGAACCGCTCCTCCTCCAGCAGCACTCAAGTCCGAGGCTCCGGCCGATGGAAATACCACCATAACAGACGGACAAGATGATAAGAAGAAGAGACAACCCATGACTATTGCCCGCATGAAAGCTGGCTCCCAGCGCTTTGTCATGCATTTCAAGAATGCCATTTGCCACAGTTGGATCAACGTCTTGCTTCTTGCAGTGCCAGCAGGTATCGCTGTCGAGGCAGCCGGTCTGAATGCTACAGTCATCTTCGCCATCAATGCCGTCGCCATCGTGCCACTTGCGGGCATGCTTGCTCTTGCCACCGAGAGCGTGGCCACTAGACTGGGCGACACATTGGGAGCACTGCTCAACGTATCTTTCGGCAACGCTGTCGAACTGATCATTTTCATCATCGCTCTGGTCAAAGATGAGATTCGAATCGTGCAGGCCTCCCTTCTCGGCTCCATCCTGGCCAACTTGCTTCTCATCCTTGGCATGGCTTTCTTATTTGGTGGTCTTCGATACCAAGAGCAGGTCTACAACAGCACTGTCACGCAAATGAGCGCTTGTCTGTTGAGTTTGAGTGTTATGAGTCTTTTGCTACCCGTAAGCCAGTCAATTTTCTACATCCCGCACACGCTAACATATTTCAGACTGCATTCCACGCATCTTTCAGAGATGAGGCCAAGGACGAAGCAGATCGCAGTGTCCTCAAAGTCAGCCGTGGCACAAGTGTCATTCTGCTCCTGATCTACGTCCTGTACTTGCTGTTCCAGCTCAAGTCTCATGCCTACATGTATGAGAGTACGCCACAGCACATCGTCGATGAAGAGTCCCATCCCGGCGTGCTACACGACCTCATGAACTCCTCGTCTTCATCGAGCAGCTCAAGTTCGTCGAGCTCTTCAGATTCTGATTCTGACGATTCTGGATCTGTGGTTAACACTTCGCGACGTGTCAAGCGCATGTTTAAGAATCGCAAGCGCAGAAAGTCAAGTGCCAGTACCAGCACGACTGCAACCAATTCCAACTTGCCTTCAGTCATCAGCTCGCCTTCGCAGGAGAGGCTGCCGGCTGTAGAGCATGTCAGAGACCCTGAGTCGCGCCGTCCCACGCTTGCTGCGATTGCTAGTGGCGACGAAGGCGACAACGAGGACGGACACCCGCGAACTTTCGACTGGGCCGAGCGTCACACTAGCAATGAGAGCTCCTCGAAGTCGGCAGAAGCAACCAAATCTCGAAAGACGAAGAAATCCCGTAAGAGGGAGAAGGAGAGACGTCGCCGCCAAAAGCAAGAAGATGCCGCTAACCAGGCTGCAGCGGGGTCAAACAGTGCTCTTGTTCCGGAGACTACTTCTCAACCCAAGGTCGCATTCGCCGAGAATGTGCAGACGCATGAAGTCGAGGCTCAGAACTCTACACCTAGCAAGCTGCCGTTTAATATGCGTGCACCTGCTCTCCGACCGGGTCTGACCAGCTATCTGTCCAACACCGTCTTCTCCAGTCAGCAAACGAATCCAGCTCGCAGCTATTCGCCGCGTCCGAACCCAAAGCGACTCTCGACCAGCGGCTCAGGCACCCTGCGTCGTACCAGCTCTCTTCCAGATCGACTTGGCAGTTCTACCTCCAACTCTCGGCCCGTCAGCCTCAGTGGACCGCTGCCACCGTACCAGCATCGCGCCGTGGGTTCTGGCGTGCCTTCCGCGACTGACCCTACTGAAGCTGGAGGGGAGGGAAACATGTCCACTACTGCTGCTGTTGTTCTTCTCCTCTTCACCATCGCTCTGGTCGCTGCCTGCGCGGAATTCATGGTTGATGCTATCCCACATATGATCGATGACAGCCCGGTGAGCGAGGCCTTCATCGGTCTCATCATCCTGCCCATTGTCGGAAACGCAGCCGAGCACGTCACAGCTGTCACCGTCGCAGCCAAGAACAAGATGGATTTGGCAATCGGTATCGCTGTTGGGTCCTCGATCCAGATCGCCCTCTTCGTCACTCCCATCGTTGTCTTGCTCGGCTGGATCTTGAACACCAGTATGAGTCTTTACTTCAACCTCTTTGAGACTATCAGTCTCTTCGTCACGGCATTCGTGGTCAATTTCCTGGTGCTGGATGGAAGAAGCAATTACCTCGAAGGTAGTTTGTTGATCGCGGCGTACGTGATCATTGCTCTCGCTGCGTTCTTCTACCCTAGCACGGCGAGCCAGAGCACGATTGGTGGAGGTGCGGTCTAGGAGAGCCTGGGCATTGCAGACTCATGACACTAGCCCGGTGGGGGTTGCTGATACATGAGCAAATGATAGGTGGTGCAGAGATCTGGGTCCATCAGAATGGTTGCTGGCGTTAGATACAGGAGTTCCATCAAGGCTTCAAGGTTGCTTCAAGCGAAGCCCGAAGGTCATCAATCTGTTTGTTTGCTTTCGAATCGTTCTCATTCGTCTTCCCTTCACTTTCCCCGTCCCCATCCTTCGCATTAGCAACAGCAGGCCTCAAAACCTTCGGATTCTGAAACGGACTCGGTTTCCTCGCCCCAGTAGGCATAGCCCCAACCTCCGCCTTCTCCGTCGCCGTTGCTCCCCAACCCTGCTGTGGTCCCCTCCTCCCTCTCTCCCGATTACTCTTCACCGTCTCCGCCAAACTCCTCGTCTTTCTCTTCGTCCCAACAACACCACCATCATCATCCCTCTCCATCGAACTCCCCGCCAAAGCCCTCCTAAACGCCGGCTTAAAAGCTTTCACGGGTGCAACATCCTTCTTGCCCTTCGCCCCAGCTTTCGCCGCCCTCCTCGCCGCAAGTCCCAAATTCTCCTCTCTCATCAAATCCACTCCCGCCTGCAACGTATCAATCCTCGTCTGCTGTCGATGCAAAGCAGCTTTTTCGAGGTATTTCAGATTAATGTATTCGTTCCATTTATCTTCTTGGGTTTGGGAGTTGAGGTCGGATTTGAATTTTTGGATTGAGGTTGCGTTGGATTCGATGGCGTGGGGGAATGACTGGAGGTCTGTGAGGTTTTGGTGCAGGCGCGTGGCGTGTTCGTGGAGGAGCGCTAAACGGGGTGGGGCGGTCTGCGTTTGGAGGGTCCAGAGGGAGGGGATGTAGGGGGGGATTTGGGGGTTGAGTTGAAT
>JAASFF010000145.1:118893-222820 GCA_013365195.1 Cercospora citrullina
TGGGAGGTTAGGTGTTGGAGGGAGGTGGTTGTTTCGATGATGTTGGTTATGTGGTTTTTTGTGGTGGAGAGGGCGATTGTGTCGATTTCTTTGAGGGATTGGAGAGAGGTGGAGGGTTGGTTGGTGTCTTCTTGGAGGTGGGGTGGGGTGGTGGTGAGGGTGCGGTTCGGCTGGCGCTGGCGTGTTTGTGCCTCGAGGAATTGGAGGCGTCGGCTCACAGGACGCATTTGTCGGGCCATCGTGAGCATGCACTTTGGCAGATAAGATGAGATGGTAGTGGTGGTGGTGGTGGTGGTGTTCACTTCATGTGAAGCTTGAAGGTGTAGAGTTTCGGGTGGCGCCTGCGCAACTCCGCATTCGCTACTTCCCCTTGCCCACACTGCTATCCAATGCACAACTCACAACAACGCAACAATCAGAACAAGAGATTCACTTCAAGCTATGGTTGCAGACGTGGCGACACCTGGTGACATCGCTGCTCGCCCCATCAAAGACTGCACGCGAACAGCGGCAAAATGAAGAATATCGCGCAGAGTGTCAAGTCATGCCGTCTGCGCTTCACGAATCACGATCCTAGGCCTGCTCCCCGCTGTCAATTGGCTCACATTTGACGACGAGCTGGTCCTCTACTTTCATCTAATTCTTCTTCATGTTGATGCCGGATCGGTTGCCGAGCAATAGCTCAGCAGCTCCCCTGGGGCTCCTTCTCTCCTCCGGAGGCGGACAGCTCCATCTGTCTCGTTGTGGGGACGTCTTACAGGGCATATGCATATCACACATGGAGTGAATGGGGTGCAGGACATAACCAGTGATCATTCCCATTTTTCTGCTAGATTCAGGACCTCTTCTGCAGCCGTCAGCACCGGCGTCACTCCGCGCGCATAGGATGTCTACATTGGAAGACACATGTCGTTTTCTGACGGACTTGCCTCAACGCGTCATCTGGACATCACATGTCTTCAGAAACCAAGGTACAGGCTCACATGCTCATCTCTTGGAACGTGTTCGCTTGTGCTGGCGATAGCGACCTGAAGGCCTCAACTACATTCCTCAAAAGGGACGTGCCTGAACGAGTGAAGCAAAATCGCAGCGAGATTGACGAAGGCACATTGCCGTTTGGCGCATACTGCCTGTTTCGGAAGTGCACTCGCTGTTGCACGGAACTACCGCCGAGGGCCCACAGCATATGCACGCTAGAGAATCCTGCTTCGACGGCTAAGTGGTCTGCAGGTCATGATCGCATCACCACGCAACACATCCCCAAAATCCGAAGTTGTAGCAATTGCCAGTGGCAAGCTGCAGTCCGTTACGGTACTGGAGTAAAGAAGAATCCCGAGCACGATGATATCGATCGGCATATCGCAACGACAAGTCCGAAGAATCTCCAAGTCGGAACAGTCTTGAGTGGCCAACAGATTTGAACGTCACGGAGGAAACTCCACGCAATATGTCGACGCGAACACCTCACGGTGACAACACGATCGGGGTGGCATGGCACGATCATCGCGGCAAGCGGCAGGCGAGCCTCTGGAAACTCTTCCGACCCGATAGCCACATGAGCGTGCATGCAGCATCTCACTCGATCGCCATCGTCTCTGCATCTCCGGTCTCGCAATGATCTCACTTGTATGCGTCGTTCGATAATTTCTCTTGCATGACGCGAATCTGCCGTACGCGTCCAAGCATACATCTCGCTGGTGAAGTATAATATGTGAGGCAGGTCTCTCTTCCTTTATCGGTTCCTCATTCTCACATACAGCTGAGTATCGGCCAAGACAACATGTTCCGGTCTCTCATCACTCTCGCAGGTGTGGCTGCGGCCATTCCTGCTCCCCAGTTACTGGACGTCAGTGTCGGCCTTGGACAGGATCAGACTGGTAAGTCGCAGCAATCGGCATTGGCAGAGCGCTTATACTAACGAACACTTAAGCCAGTGGCTATCCTGCATCCACCGCTGCGACTGCAACAGCTCCGGCCGCATCTGGCGATGTTGTTGCTGATGAGCAAGACGGAAATGTCGATGGCTACCCGAACGCCGATGCTCCATACGTGAGCGACGAAGTGACGCCCATCACTGTTATCCCAACATCGTTCGGTCCAGACTCGCAGATTCCTGCCGTCGAGACTGCTGTGCCAACAGATGGCCCGTTGGCAGGTGGTGCTCAGCGATCGCGCTGGGTGACTGGCACTACCACTCATGGACCATACGAAGGCGAGGCCACCACAACTGGAGCTGTCTCCAACACTGTACTTTCGCCAAGCATTGGTACCCTCCCACCAAACCCAACCGCGACTTACTACAACACAAACGGCCAGTTGCAAGAGGCACAGCCGGCTCCTTACGTTCCAGCTGGTGGTCTTGGCACCAACGGCAGTCTGCCACGCTACATGGTTGAGAGCGACTTCGACTACGAGTCAATCATGCTGGGCTTGTACCAGGAGTGGATCGAGCTGGACACATTCAACAATGCCGTTGCCACTTTCTCCGATGAGGATTGGGCCGCTGCTGGCCTTGGTCCAGAGGATATCTCTTTGGTGCAATTCATGGCTCAGCAAGAGCAGGGACACGCTACTCTTCTTAGCAACATGCTCGGAGAGACTGCCGCACCTCAATGCACTTACAACTACCCTTACACCAACGTTCGCGAATTTGTGGACTTCAACCAGCAGCTCACTCGCTGGGGTGAGTCCGGCGTTTGGGGTTTCATCAACCATTTGGATTCACGCGAGGTCGGCCAATTGCTTGCTCAGTCGATCGCCACAGAGGCTCGTCAGCAGATGATCTTCCGCCAAATGAGCGGCCTGCACCCAATGCCAGTCTGGTTCGAGACCGGTATCCCTCAGTCCTGGGCGTGGACTTTCCTCGCTCCGTACATCAGCAGCTGCCCAGAGGGAACCACTCGTCTCGCGTGGCAAAACTTCCCAGCTCTGCACGTCGTGAACCAGGCCAACATCAACCGTGTCTCACCAAACGACACTGCTGACTGGGAGCGCGTCGACAACCGCACCTCCAGCCCAGCCACCATCCCAGCCCAGAAGGACTCTTGCATCAACGTCAACTCGACTGAGTACCCAGGTTATGGCTGCGGCCCAGCAGTCGCCCACAACCGCTCTGAGCCTCTCTCCTTCCCAGGCAAGCAAGTCCGCCTCTTGTGGGATGCTCCAGGCCAACCAGTGGGACCAAACAACAGCTACGTCACTGCTACTACTGCCGGAGAACCCCAGTTCGTCGCCTGGGTCAACCAGCTCAACTTGACTTACACTCCTATCACCGTCACTGGACAAAACGAGGGTTTCACTTACCAGCCTGCTGGCACCGTCTACGAGGATGGCCAAGGTGTTGCCAACGACACCATGTTCATCGCTCTTACCGATAGCGACCTTTACCTTACACCATTCAACTTGTCGATGATCAACCCGCATGTTGTCGCTCTTGGTCTTTACCAGGCTGGTTAGAGAAAGTGCAAGTTCTGCACATTTTGTATAGATATCCTGTACTCTTTGTACATATGAAAGCATGAATGAGAGGCTAGAGATGATGGACAGCTGTAATGACGAATAGAAAAGATGGTGGAGGTGTGTAGCATCTTTCAATGATGAAGTTCGATGATTGGAAGATCTTATTAAGCTGTTGTGTATTCTCATTCAATGATTGACCACCCTCTTTGATGTTGCCTTCTATCATCGCTGACTCTTTGCCCTGTCTTAGTCACAAGACGGTCACGATGGATTACCTCTGTACGGAGGCTCATAAATCTCCTCATCACCGAGCCAACCGTTCCCCCGCTGATTTGAAGCAGTCTTCATTATTGAGCATTGAACTTGATCGTGGAGTCCGATTTCGACTAGGCTCATGAGTGGATCACTTGTCGAAGGTTACAACAGTTCAAAAGCCATACGACATGATATTGCATGCAAATTTTGACGATATTCAAGAACCATTACAATATTCCATTCTGTAAACTACTGGGATGACAATGCTATAGGCCGTGATATTCATACTTTTTAGAACGCCTGATCACAGAATGCCCAATCAGTGTCTATAAAACTACGCACTACCGGTACTTGCTGGTTCTGCCGGCGCCGCAGGAGCAGACGACGCAGCAACACCAGCCGGCAGAGCCTGCGCTTGTGTATTGTCGACTGGCTCTTCGGTGATTGCCTCAGGAGCTTCAACAACAGGCACGGCACGAGGAGCACCGTTATCAGGTGTGACAACAGATCGTCGGACTCGGATTTGCAGTCCATTGCTTCTCGCGCCGCTGCCGCCAACGTTCTGGCCATCAGAGGTGACGAGTCTCCAGACCATTCTCGCTCGCACGAATTTGCGAACGGTACCGGGTCGGAAATCTCTGATGCCGCCTGCGATGAGTGTATTGAGGAGAGCGTCGGTAAGGGGAACGATGCCTGTTGCACTGTTCGCACCGTTTGTCGATGCAGCCTGTGAGATGGACAAGCCGCCGACGCGGTTTGCTGCTGCAAGGTAGTCTGAGTTGGAAAGACCAGTGGCGATATCGCCGAAGAAAAGGTGAAGGTTGAAGGAAGTACCAGGGGCGACGGATCTGCGGATGTCGATCTCGGCGGTGTATTCAGAGTAAGAGCCGTTGGCGGAAATGAGAATTGATCGGAAAGGAGCAATGGCTGCAGGAGATGGGGGATCGATGAGCCGTGCACTGGCTTGACGCTCTTCGAGACTTGCGCGGATTCGGTGTCTCTTTCCGCTTGTGCTGGCGGACTGCTGTGTACGACCATTGCCGTAGAGGCTGTTGACGCGACTTTGAAGAGTAGCAACGCTGGGGCGGTCTGCAATCTCTGGGTATGTGTAGCCTGAAGTGCGAACGTCGTAGAGCTGGCTGGGCAGCCACCAATCCGTGTTGCCTTGAGAAGCTCGGAAGGGCATGTAAGCGAAGCTAGCATCCCTGTTGACGCCAGAGTTGAATACGAAATTGCCGCTGCTGGCACGTGTGCTGGTGACCTTCACGTTGGGGTTAAGATAGTTCCAAAGTGCTCCAATGCGGTCGACGTTAGCATGATGCAGCCAGAAGATGGGGTCATAAGCTGCCGTGTCGAGATTGCACATCGTACCGCAGATGTTGTTGTGGATCGTGTTGTGGATTCCTTCCAGGCTGTTCACTGATGATGAAGCGCAACCAGAAGCTCTGCGCTCATTCGAGTCGTATGTAGCGAAAACGTTCCAGCAGACGTTCGCAGTATTGAGCAACAAGGCAGTTTGCCTCTGAAGAGATGCACCAGAATTCTGCATATCCCTCTGCGCGTTGCTTGAGCGGCATGTTCGAGATCCTGAGGTACCGGGGCAGACATTCGTGCCAAGGTTCGCGCCGCTGACAAGAGTGTGTGAAAATAGCGGGTTAGCGACTGTCACATTCTGTCCAGCAGCGTTCGTGATCAAGACCGATGAACTGGAGATGCGGCTGGGGATTGTCCCGCCGTTTCGTGCCCAATCCCAGTAAGGAAACTTCAGTGTATTCGCAATGCCTTGAAATTTTGTTCTGCCTGACGAGGCCCAGCTGTTCGAAATGTTGACTGCCGTAGCTTGCATCTGTTGCTCAAAGAGCGCAAGGTAAGGTCGGTGCCATCTGATGCCGCGAACGTTAGCATTGATCAATCCTTCGAACACTCGTGGACAAGTCTAGCCCTCTAAAAGAAAGGTTACACTTACAAGTAGAAATCTTTTGTGCCGTGAAAGCAGTATCCTCCGTTCTTGTTGCCCTGATTGGTATTTTGATAGGCACTGCCGTCCCAGTAGGTGTGCGGAGCACCATGAATTCCGGCGACCTGGTAGAAGCCGCCGACGGTGCTGGTCGAAGATCTCTGCCACTGCTGCATAGCAAGAACGAAGAGACTGAACTCATCGAAGCTCATAGTCGTGATGTCCTTCCGCGCAGGAGGACTGGCATTGCCAGACTGAGAGACATCTCGTCTCGGAATCGGTAGGTAAGCGCTGGCGAAGCCCAGCTGAGCGAGTGTGAAAGCCGCAGAGAACTTCATCTTGGCAAGTATGAAGCAATGATCTCTGGTAGGCGTGAAGAGAAACAACGGCTTTGAGATGCGAAGAAGATGCTTTCTCGGCACCTGGACGGCATGCGACCTTTAATAGAGTCTAAAGCCAGCATGGCTTTTTCGTCACCTATTCTCGCACCTCGTAAATTCTGTCGGTCGGAAGTATAACGAAGCCATCGCGGCGAACGCATCGCGTGAGACCTCGCCGTGGCTGCAGGCCGGAAACTCTGCTCACGAATCATGGCGTGTCGTTACGAGCATGGCTACCACAATCCAGACCTGCATGGCGTGATGAGCATTGGATTGAAGCTTCGCGGGTGATTGACTAGTGAACGCCACGCGAGAGTTTGCTCGAGTCGAGACATAAGAAGGAGAAATTTCTTGCCGACGAGAATGTTCATAGTCGCCCGTAATTGCATGCAAGTCGGCAGGCTGGGGTCTGTCGATAGTGTGGGTAGGTTCCTGATGTTGCGAGATCGACCACAGTCGTCGACAATGTACATCCCGCACCTAGGAATAGCTTGATCCTTTCGAGCAATCAGCTTCGCAGCGTGACTGTGTAAAGCGCTAGTGAGGTCTACTTCTCGGATGTTCGTGGCGGATCTGCAGTAGCGCCCTGATCCAAATTCTTGTTTGGGGCGGATTGCCACGCGACGGTCCCAATTTGGAAGCCATCGGGTCGAGGCGTTCTGCGCTGTCATGCAGACTCATGCTGCTAAGTCGTCAGCAGGAGGATCAGCATTGCATGAGCTACATCGCCCTCCATCGTTGTTCCCTGCCATAAGGTGATCGCGTGCCAACAATTACGTTTGTATTTCTACGCGAGCGGGAGAAGTATAGCATTCGATGCATCGCGTCCGGCAGCTGATTGAGGCTGCTGAGGGACCGAGACAAGCTGAAGTCAAGCCCTGGTGCCGTCGGCCGTTCGAAAGCTACGCCTTGGCCCAGGACTTGACAAACCACGCCGTCCTCTTGCCCAATTGAGCTCTAGGTAGGCGGCACCGCAGCGTAAAGGAGTTGTTCCCTCATCTGGACGCTTCTGGCGCGACAGATCGGAAAATAACGCTGGTTCCGAATCTGTTCAGTCTCCGTCCATTCGGCTTCATCTGAAGGCTTGATCCGGAACGCCAGCAGCTGAAGTCGACGAGATTTGGACGGCAATTCGGACAAAGCATCCGTCACACGTGGGCGGACAATGTGTGATACACATACCAGAGTGGCGGGAGCTGAAGCAGCACAAGTTGACGTCAAAAGTAACACAATGTGCCGAAGAAATGACGGCTTGGCGAAGGTTCCAGCATCCGAACAACCAGTGCCTCGTGGCGGACTTGTTCGGCATCATTCACAACATACCACTGGTACTCACGAGACCTCGACAGTTCCGCCTATAAGACTATCGCGACATGCTTTTCGCTGAGGAAAGGGTACAGTCCGTATTCGCACTGTCCTTCCTCGTAGACTTCGGCTTTACATCAGCTAAGTTTCAGTGATGACGATCACTGTGCACAACTGAAGCCGCGAAGATCATCAGAAGAGACTCCAAGAAAAGACAAGCACTAAAGAGATGCACATCAAGATGATGCACAGAAGGATCGATTTCGGCAGCCGGCTCAATACACTTTCATCAACACCATGCCCAGAACAACATACCACTGCCAATCAATTGCTCGAACATCTTTAGATGCCGATCCTGTATACAGCGATGCGGTGTGAGTTGTCGATCCTATAGCAGAGGTCGAATTCAGACCGCTCTGAGCAGCGTGACTCGCAGACGAGCTCATTGCAGCAGTGGACAAGGCGGAGCCAGATGCAGGAGTAGCGTCGCGAGAATTCGATGATGTAGGCGTTTCTGCGACCTGGTCGCTGGCTTCACCTTCAGTTAGTGCTTCTGTGGCCGACGAAGCATGGCTGCTGGTCGAAGCTGAAGCATTGGCTGCCTCTGAAGTAGCGTAGGTCACCATCCCAGATCCAGTCTCCATAGCTGGAGAAGCAGCGGGGCTCGCGGGCATCGGAGTTCCTGACATCTGAGATACCACCGCTGTCGTCTCCAACGAAGCAGGAGATGTTGCCGGCGATGGGGCCTCTTGACGAGCTCCTAATTGCATTGTGATGATGTTCTCACCCATCACAGTGAGCTGGTCAACAGCGACATGCACAGTCGGCTCTCCATAGGCATCCAGTGTGCCACATTTGGTGATCCACGGATAAGCGCTAAGGACGGCCGGGTTCTCGATGAGCAAAGCGACAGCCTCCGTTGGTATCGCGAAATTCCCACCGTTTGTCCGAGACAATCCGACGACTTGTGCGTATGTTGGCAGCTCTCCCGGCGAATCGGTGAAATATTTGGTGTCGATGGCATTGTTGGTATACCAGCCAAATTTGCCTTGTGGATTCGAATATGTCACAGTCGAGGCAGCCCACGATCCATCCTCAACGATGGCGACAGTGCGGGTCGTTACGGGGCCTCCGCATCGACCTGATTCAGTTCCGAAGGCAGAACCTGTTGGTGGTGTCCATACTCCAATGCTTGCGTATTCGTTGAAGGCAGTCGGTGCTGTACTGCAAGCTCATTAGACAATCGGCGCGGTGCGGAAGACTATGCGTAACTCACATTCCATGGTATGTTGTTGTGTTCGCCTGGTGTACGATTGTGGCGGCATAACTCCCAGTAGGAAGCATATCGCGAGGGATCCCAAGCTGATCATTGAGGATAGCCGTCGGCGGGTTTGCCGTGAACATCATATAGCGACCAAAATCCGTATAGATTTTGGAAGCCGGCATGTGAGTTGTGCGGGTTTCGCCAGTCACTGTGCTACCGCCATAGTCGTATATGTCCGAAATGACAGTCGCTACCGTCTGCGTAGCTGTTGACTCGTACCACTGAATACCGCCATCAAAGGTTAGAGATGTCTCCAACATGAACCTCGTCCACGTGTGTTGCTCGCTTGCTCGCACTCACAAAGTTGTGCATAACACCAATCTGTGCCTGAGGTATTTGCATGGCAACAAACCAGCAGCATTCTGGCTCATTCGTAGTTGCATTTTCGCCCGCGGTGGTATCACCTCCGTCGGCTTGTCTGTATTGGAGTGCAGCCACGGCCAGTGCTGCATGGGCAATGAAGTAAATCAATGAAATCATGATGTGGAGAATCAGTCGGACGTTCGATCCTTAACAAGTCAATGCTGGTGAACGAAGCCAGACATTAGAGGACTGATATACCAGAGCAGTCTATTGTTGCGGTCTTGAACCGCATGCTGCGGTCTGGTGTAACGATACCCAGCATTCTCAGCCTCAACCATGAGTGACGGCTCGAAAGGTCGCACAGCGGGACAGCTACTGGGAGAAAAGCTCTGCTTCGCCAATGGACGTCGTCTCAATGGAGAACTTCGTGCACTCTGACGTCCAAACCACAGCCTCAGGATATCTCGGATCGAGCAAGCAAGCAATGCCTTGGCTACGGGCCAGTGGCGAAGCTGATCATATACCGGACCGAGAAGTTGGTGTATCTCATGGAATGCTTCCTTACTGCGGAGATGCAGTACAGATTCTTGACCGGTGTTTCGCAATTAAGTCTTGAGTGAAGATCTGCAAAGAGCTACAAGAATAGCTTCAATGAGTTCGCCCCCGAAAGGGTCATCGAGGATTTGCCAATGTCGCACAACATGCCATGCCGGCTGTGCAGCAGCAGCTGCTGCTGCGCGATGACTGGCATTCAGCAATCCTTCGAAGAGGGAAGCTTCCACGCCATTTCTATCTAAGGAGGAAGGAGCGACTTCACCTACATGACTCAATTTACCTTAGTAAATGCGGACATACTGCCCCTTCTCAAAATATGTACATTCGATCGAAAAGTAAGAAGGAAGGGGCCAATATCTACACCGACCGAGAATGACGGCCCGTCCTGGAGAGAAAATTCCCTTAATAGCCCAATCTAGTCCGATCCAAGAGTGCATCTGTACAGAATAGAAAGAGAAGCACGAATAACCCAAATACCGACGCCGCAACACCTCGCTGAAAAGATTCAATCGAACCCACCAATAGTGTCGTGACATGCCAGCCCTAGCCCTCCGTAACCATTTCGTAGAACAAAAGATAGACCTCTCTTTGCATACCCAGAACATCACTCGTCTTGCTCTCTTTGACGCGTTCGTCACTGATTCTCCACCACCGCTCGCTGCCCGTGTTCTTCTTTGCTTTCTTAGACACAACGCCCTTTAAATTACGCAGACTGCTCGAAGAAGGTCGCGGTGCCTCAGGCTCCTCCAATTTCAAAGTGTCGGTGACAGTCGTCGCTTGCTGTAAGGGTGAAGAAGCGGTGGCAGTTGGCGGAGCAGGAAGGCCAGGTGCTGGAATGGAATCGAACGGAACCTGGTGCGCCGAAAATCGCTTCTCGGCTGAAGGCGTCGAAGCAGATGGGATATTCGAGTCTGATGATGCGGATGACGTGGAGGGCGCTGCGCTGGTGGGAGTTGAAAGAAGCTGTGAATCATTACTGCTGCCGGTCCCATCGCGCGCATCTCTCGCAGTACTCGCACTGAGCCGCGGACTGTTCACAGCGCTTGGAGAGGGAGACCCAGCTATGCTATAGGGGCCTTGTCGGCCTAGCGTTGTGGGCGTGGAGAAGGGCTGCGGCAGCACTTGTCGACGGAAAGATTCGTAGTGGCCACTGTTATGACCACCTTTGTGCGTGACGACGCCTAGCAGGCGATACTGCTTACGATCTAGGAGACCACCTAAAGCAAGGCTTTCCGGAAACGACACCTTTGCCAAGTTCTTAGAGCTAGCGGCTGACGGGTCCCATACTGAGCGCGACAAGTGAATCGACAGGATCTTTGGAAACTTTGATACGCGCGTGTGTCGCGCGATTTTACGCTTCGGAGCTGTTGACACATCTGGCAATTTGACATCTTTAGGAGGCTTCTCTGGATCCTCATCGAGCGCTTGCTGGAGTTTAGTATTGTCGTTCTCGACTTTGGCTCGGTCCTCGGCAGACAGGTTCGACTTTGCAAGAATTCTGTCGTTGATGGAAATGGCGTGGGTGAGGCGGCAGTACTCGCATTTGAAGTCATCGATGTGCTCAACTTTAAAGATGCCGTCAAAACATTCGTTGAGTGTGGTGGATGTTTGTTGGTGTGGCACGTTTAGAGTCAAGGTCAAGAAGTTTGACAAGGACGGTTTTGGTTTGAACTTGCAATGCGAGCATTCCACTTGCGACTCCAATTGGCCTTCGAGGGGAAACACGTTCTCATGCTCCGGCTCGTCGTTAGCCTGCGGAGCATCGGGAGGCGCTTGATCGTTGTTCGTTGCCAAAAACTTGCTGTCTCTCGGCCCCTCTGCGTGTGCCTGAGTTGCGTGGACTTCTGCAGAGGGTTCGAGCGAAGCCCGTGATTGTGTGCCACTCTGGCGTAGCTTTGTCCTCACCCTCCTCCCGGCATGGTATTCCTCGGCTATTCTTTCTACGATGACTTGCAGGAATTCTTGTGCGTCCTGCTGGCTCCTGTTGATCCTAGTCTTGAAACTGGCCTCGACGCAATGAATGAAGCCCTGTGCACTGATCGTCTTCCGGTATATTGGCCGCTCGTTCAGCGCATCCAGCACTTCTTTCAGACCCGCTGTGACCAATCCCTGCTGCAGGCCCGCGATCATCCACTCAGGCGTTTTCTTCGCGCCTTCGCCCTTCTTTGCCTGCTCCTCCAATGCTGCAGTGAGATCCGCATACACGGCAGGCCCGTCAAGCTTGCGCCGATGAACTTCGCGGATCAGAAACGCTCGCAGATCGGGTAAGCCTGCGAGAGCCTGCAAGACCGAGTTGATGAAGCAGTCGTTTGCGGGGTTCACCAGTCCCACGACACCCTTCTTACGACTGCTCTTGGTGCTGTGTGCATCGTCACTGTCCAGAAAGAAGGTTGGGCCGAAGACGTAAACCAGAGTGATCGCGGCAAGGGAAGCGCCAGCAGCATAGGTCGCGATAGTAAGCGGTTTGTCTGGCATTCTCCTTCTCGCCAACGCGCCTGTGCCGGCAAAGGCCACGAGAGTCTTCTCACGCTGCGAGTAGCCCGACAGGGTGTTGTCGGCCGGCGGAGTGGATGTTAGGGCGTATGTGAGCGGGATCGGGAGGGCGGCGGTGATGGCGGCTCCTCCATAGCGGATCCAGGAGGAGAGGGCGTCCACGGTGAGTAGCGCGGTGTCGTGTCTCCAGGCGTCTGCCTGTTCGGGGTCAAAGCGAGGTGGGTATCGGTATGCTGGGTTGCGTGGTGATTGACGAATGAGAGGAACAAGCCGCCGCAGCTGCTGCAGCCCTCTTTCCCTTTGACATTGTGCCCATTGCGTGACGCCCATCGGTTTGCTGTACACACCTCACAAACCATGGCTCTCCCATTCACATCTCGCACTCTCCCGCAGTGCTCTGCGTGTCTGCGCAGCTCTGTTTGGGGCAGCGTGTCGGACGCTGCTGCTCCTGCGTTCTCCCTGGGCTCGCGACAGCATGTCCGCGGCAAGAAGAAGCAGGCCAAGCCGACAGGCAACATTCCCGCCCGCCTGTTGAAGGACCTGCCAGGCTTTGGCAGAAAGGGTGTGTATTTGCCATCTGCTGCAGTCGGACCATGCTGACCAGGGGCGTGTAGGAGCCATTGTGCCCATGGCGAGAGGTCAATTGCGAAACAACTACTACCCCAAACGGATCGCCGAATATGTTACCATGCCCGAGCTCCGCACACTACGCGCTCAGAACGTGCCCATCGAACGCGATTACACCTTCGGCAAGAAGGAAGCTCCGTTCTCTGCCGCCCATGGTCCTCTGCTGATGCCACTCCGCGATGACCCCACGCCAGCACCAGTCCGCAGAGCCCCCGAGGTCGAGAAACTAACGAGCGAACGCAGTCTGGAACTTCTGGAGATATTTGTGCCTCACAGGATGGACTTCTATAGACAACCGATTGTTGAAGAGCCCAAGGTGGAAAAAGTGGAAGAAGCACCACCAAAGGAGGACAACAAACAGAGGAGTGCGTCCAATGCTGCCGCAGACCTGCTGGCTGCGCGGACACAGAAGCCATTGAACAAGCCGCAGCCGAAGCTCACGGGAGCCATCTACGGTTCGGTATCGCAACACGACATACTCGTTGCTGTCAGAGCGAGCATTGCGACCAACGACGAGGCATTGCGTGTCATTGTTACGGAACAAGACATTGAGTTCCTAAACGAGCCAGCCAGGACGGATAAGAGGATCAAAGAAGTCGGAGACTTTACCATCGAGATCAAAGTCAAGGGCGAGGAGAATGGCATCAAGCGGACGGTGAGAGTCGTTCCGCAAGAGGTGTGAGAGGAGAGTCGTGTCCCACCGCAGCCATCTGCATGCGAACTGGCACATATGCCCGAGCCAGCCGCCGGAGCACTGCAAAGCACAGCAGATCAACAGAACGTTGTTTCCAAGACCTGCCAACTTGGACGACCCAGCCCGCGGGATTTCCCCGCGTCACTTGGCACACCAAAGCGCCGTCCGAAGGCTGAGTTGCATGTCAGACCTGCAGGCGCTGAGCCTTGCTACCAAGTTAGATGAGGGAGTCCACCACGTGCCACGCTTGATGACGGAGACCGAGAAAGCCATCCACCACACGATGCCACCGGGTGGGCAGCCGTCCACACCGATAATGCTGCCTGTAAGATACGCTATCTGAACCATGTGGCACAGTCGCCACGTCAACTGTCGAAGGACTGTCTCACACACCACAATAGTATAATGTAACCAGCCACGGCGGGGCAAGTCATAAGAGGCGCACCAAAGCTTCTTCCTTTCTTATCATTACGTTTACCATTCTCAGCTTCGGACTTGTAACAAATAGCAGCCACTCCGACATCAGCCTACTTATCAGACCACTTCTCGAGACAAACCGAACTCCAAGCATTCCAGACAGACAACACAAGACACACACAGCCACCTTTCCTGAACACTTTCATACCACTACGACATATCATGTGTATCCTGATCATCCGCTCCTGGCCTTGCGGTCACGAAAGCTGCACTTCGACCGATCAATGCATGACCGCCATGACTACGCCGGGGATGACATCTTTCACTTGCTTCCATGCCACGAAGCATCGAACGGAAAGCAAGAGCAATAACGACGTTCCATGCCCGCACTGCATTGCACAGAATCGCAAACTTTCGCTTGATCTACTGGCACATGACACCACGAGTATCCGCAGTGGCAGCGTGGCAAGTCAGTACAGCGCCAAAGAGCGACGAGACAGCCGTACGACAGCACACGTGCCGCAGAAGCCTGCCTACATGCAGATGAAAGCTGACGACAGAACAGCCAGCCCGACTCGAATGACCACGAGATCAACCTCTTAGAGACAACGCATCTCTCCGGTTCAGGTGGTTGCTTCCGATTTGACACGACCAGATTGAGATGCATGGAGGAAGATTGGGCGCGGTACTGGAGAATGTGGTTATGAAGCATCATATGCAGCGTCCAAACCTGCAGGTCTTGGAGCAAGAAGCGGGGCGAAAGGTCTTGACTGTACCATTCCGAGAGCTTTCACGCCGCGGACGACGTAATTCTTCAATCACAAGCCATCGACAAGTCCGCGATGGCATGGGAAAGACTATGCGTATCGCAATGGGCAATGACCTTAAGCTCGAAGAGACTCGCGGTGGCCTCAGATGCTTCGAATGTGCGGTGAAGGAGGTATTCTGTGCTGTGTTGGTGCCACGAGTCAGCCGGCCGCATTCCTGCTCGCGGGGCAAGTTTTGGGCTTGCATGCAGTATCGTCAGTGCAGAATAGATTCAGAAGTAGCACGCATTTGTTCGCTGGGGTTCACATGCATATGCAACTGTACGATAGATTCACGAATTGAGCAAGTGCAAAGCTGCCCGAGAAGGCTTCAATTCGCATGAGATGTTTGGGACCGGAATCCTTCTATTTGCTGCTGCTGCATACTCCACTTCCCTCTTCAGAGCCAGTCGTTTCCCATCCGGGCCGGCACAGTGAAAGCAGGAAGCCGCGATGCAAGTATCTGCTCCCCAAGAAGCTCGCGCGACGTTGCGTCTGGGCTTTCGTGGAGCCGGCTCAAGCATGCGCATGATCATGCTGTGTAACCGTATCTGCGATGGGTCATGATCCCGGTGCAAGCACACAAGCACGACAAGCAGGCAGGTAAGCTAATGACTAGGAGAGTGGTAAAGAGTACGAAATCAACAACATAGTAGATCTTCAGATCAGATGGCTATTCTTCGGCACCGATCTCTTGCATCTCGGGTCCTTCCCTACACGCGTGTCAGATGCAACCTACGAAAAGACTAGCCATCATCATCGTAGACTACGATGAGAGGTGCGATACGGGGCTTAGTTTACAGCCTTCGGGTCCGTGATTCCTGAAGCATCCGTCCAAGCAACAGAAATCAAGCAAGCAAACCAACCACGCAGACAAGTCCGCAAATCACACTCTCTTCATTTGCTTTTCTTTGTTTATCCAAAAAATCCTTCGGACTCTAGGACTTTCAGTAACACCCGGTCGACTGGTCATGCTCTGAACGCTAGTCCGCTTTTGGTATCTGAGCTGTAGCCTTTGTCGTGCAACGCCAGCAGGCTTTCGGGCGACCCGAGCAAGCTCGGGTCCTGCGAAGGTGACGAGGACCCGAAAGGAATCCTTCCAATAATGTTCGTTTGACAATTATGACAGCATTGTTTCTGGTTTGTATACAAAAGTGAAAATTGAAGGCAGGGACTGCAAAAGTGGAATATAAAGAGGTGGTGAACGGCATGAGTGTCAGTTTTGCAAGATCGAAGTTGACTTCGCATTTATCACTGTTTGGCGGCCAGCCCAGCTTCGCTCCTGCAACGCATTGGTACAGAGCTTCTTATATGTTATCTAGTGGAGCGCCGACACTACTGGCATCAAGAACAACAGCACTGCATCGAGTCTTTACGAGATACCCAACATCCCAACTATCAAGTCACAGCTACACAACATCCAAAATGTCAACCGAAACAAGTAGACTGCTCCCAAACGACCAAAATCACCCACTCTCAGGCAAAACGATCATCGTCTCCGGCGCCGGGACCGCAGGCCTCTCCTTCGCAAAGGGCATCCTCGAATTCTGGCCCTCAAACCTCCCACCCCCAAAAGTCAAACTCTACGAACGCGACCCTCGAGACCTCCCTGCCTCACGCGGAAACTACTCCATCGGGCTACGCAGCGACAAGCTCTCCGGCGGTCTTCAAGCCCTCAAGAAACTCAATCTCCTGGATCAAGTCCTCGCAGCGTGCGTACCGAACTCCGATAAGAACGGCTCAATTCGCGATCACCATTGGGAAGACTTGGTACATTTCAGAGTTCCCGATACGCCGCCTGATGGGTTGCCAGTGGCAAATGTGAGAATCACGAGGAATAGTGTGCGGGAGACGATGATTAGGGCATTGCCAGAGAATGTGGAGGCGGTATTTGATGTGCAATGTGTTTCGGCGAGGAAATCAGAGAAAGGTGGGATGGATGTGAAGCTGAGTGGAATTGACGAGAAAGAGGTGCATTGCGATTTGTTAATTGTGGCGGACGGGGCGAGTAGCAAGATGCGGAGGGCGCTGAGGCCAGATGATGGCTTAAAATTCATCGGAGCTTCCTTGATAACCGGAAATGCGTTCTTCGAGCCCGGGAAAGTTCCTCCGCAAGTGCAGGACTCTTTCGGTCCGGTTATTGGAGGGCAAGGGACAGGTCTGGTGGTGTTTCCCATTGATGACAGGAGTGCTGTGTGGTTCATAACGCATCGATCGAAGGAACCAAGAACACCAGTCTCGGGCGAGAAAGCGTTGGAAATGAAGGACGACATTATGGCGGAAGTGAGATCGAGAGGTGCAGTCTTCGGAGAGAAGCTCGAAGAATTGTTGCAAGCTAGCGACATGAGCTCGCTGAAGATCTTCAATGCCCAGGACAAGAGGCCAATCTCTCACACAGATATCGAATCAGAGCCAGTCGTGTATATCGGAGATGCATCGCATGCTGTGAGCCCTTTTGCAGGCAACGGTATGAATATGGCGATTATGGACGGCTACTCCTTGAGCAAAGCGCTCTGCAACGGGACCTCCATTGCCGAAGCAGTGAAGGAGTTTGACAAGGAGAGCGTGCCCCGATGCACAAAGGCCTGGAGAATATCGCACGTCGTGCTGCGGATATTCCATGCCAAAGGCATCTTTCTCTGGTTGGTGGTGAGGATACTGAGAGGTCTCTTCTGGTTGATAGGAGGCCGGGGTAAATGAGGAGACGGCTAGCCTGACTGCTGCCGTCAGCTCATGCGTGCGGAATCTGGTGCGCCTACGGTGCTGCGTCGTGAAGAAGTGCTATGGATAGAGGCGTGAAGACATTGGGGCGTGCTAGACCGGGATGCGGATGCTTGGGCAACCCCAGCGCTGATCCTTTCTCGGCTTCGCGTTGCCAAGCGCGGCTGGACTCTGCGCATCGCTGCTGGCAGAGGGCCGGTGCGAGATGTATACAGAGAAGAGGCATAGGGGTCAGCTCGAGATGAGGCGAACGTGTATGATATGAGTACCAGAGCAAGTAGCAAAACGGTATCGACAATGGGAATACGAAGAAGAGAGCAGAGAGCAGACTAGCGCGCGTTGCTAATTATGGTTTGCCGGGAGGCGTTCCCTGGCTTGTTTGGGATTGGGCGAAGGAGAGAGATCTCGTTCTGCTCCCTCTCACTCGCTCACGCTGCTCACCTCGTCCTGCTGCACCTTCTTCATCGCCAACAACACCGTCATTCGCTTCATCCGCCCGTTTTCGATTGCACCCGTGCTTCTGTCACTCGCTTGTCGATCTCCGCGCTCTCGAAGCAGCCACGACCGTCCGATCACCGCCGACCGTTGAGCGACTACCAGACGGGAGAGCAAGAAGGGAGACGCGGCTTGCAGAAAACACCAAGACTCACCGCACCACAACATCGACCCTGCCACGCACGCACGGCTGGCCAGCTGCGATTCGCCTTTTGACTATTCTTCCGCTGTATTATCATCACCATGCGCCCTTGCGAGGTGCTGGCATCCCTGCTGCTCGTGTCTGCAGCATGCGCGAGCAAGGCTGGCTGGGCGCCCATTGAGGCACTGAACGGCATGAACGACATCGACGCGCTTTTCCCCCGACAAGAGAACAACGATAATAACGACAACAATGACAACGACAATGGCGGGAGGACGTCCTTCGACCTGTCATTTAGCGCCACCCAGGGCAACACTGCCACCACCGAGCCCACGGGCACGCGATCTGGCGACGAAAGTGCCACCACTACAGGTGGAGACAGCAAAACAACCGGTGACTCGAACGATGATGACGAGAAGGAGACTGGCACAAACACGGGCAAGGAGACTGGCACGGGGACGAAGAAGGGAGGCTCATCGACCAAGACATTCGATCCACGTCTCCCAGCAGGTGGTGTGTCCATGATTACGCCGAATCCGATGACCACACAGTATTACAAGATCAAGGACTACATCACCTTCGCCTGGAACTACACTTCGCTATCTGTGACGCCCTCCGCTATTGACGTCCTTGCATCATGCAGCAAGAACCAGCAGACATACACTTTGGCCATGAACTTGACTGTGGAGGAGACCCAAAGTTTCACATGGGATACTGGCGCCTTTCAGGCCAGCGCCACCGTGCCTCTTCTTACCGAGACCTACACACTTATCATTCACGATGCTGCCAAAGATGTCACGGACCGAGCACAGGCTGGCTATTTGGGAACATACGACCAATTCACCTTTGGCATGTACAGCCCACAGCCATACACGCCCATGGCCGACTACGTGTGCGCGACATGCAACGGAGCCTCAAGTCTCGAGAAGCAGACCTGGATAGCCCTCCTTGGCATGGTGGGCGTTACCGTCGTAACCTTTGGCTGGTTCACCGGTCTTGCTGGTTTGTGGTAATCGAACAAGCAGAGCGAGTATCAGTAAGAACAGAGAGTTTGTCGTGCACGAGACGAGAGATATGACCAGGACTACGGACCTTCCTTGTATAAAAAAAGCATTGCGATTGGCGTTGATTTCACCTTGGGGTGGCTGGGAATGTGGGCTTATCATTGGAGATATAGGGGACTTCCTGGGGAAAGGAAGCAAAGTGCACTCCTTATGCAGCAGTAGGGTTCCAAGAGACAAAAAATGGCTGTGACAGCAAGCAAGAGTACATAATTCTCGCGTACAGGTATAATGTGATTCATGAGTACTGTGTTCACTTTCCCACGATTCGCATCTTCTACATCTAGTCCGTCTTAATATTAGTTGACTCGGAACTCGGAGTCGCTCAAATCCTCGGAGACGATGTTCGATGCGTCTCGCCTCGGGTTTCCATGCGCGAGCAAGACCCATACAATCGAGAATAAGGCCCTATCATTCCTTTGAACAGAGCATCGCCGTCTCATGCATGGAGCAGCCCTCTGTCTTTGCGTTGACAGCGCCCACGGTCATATTCCCCATCCTCTAACGTTGCATATGCATCAATCTCCACCGGGGATGGCTGTTGTACGTAGTCGCAGATTCTATCCGACAATATAGGCCCGAGAACGAGATCATCCATCTCGGGTCGTCTCGTCTTCGTGGAGTACCATTCCTCCTCTGCTCAGTAGCTCAAACCCAGTGATTTGTGAGGTGCAACCGGGCCGCAGCTAAGAGCCTCACCCGGCGAGCATGGGCAATGTGGCCGAAGAGCCTGCAGAGATGCTGCTTTTGCGGCGAACACCCATCATGTTCACACCATTGGCCGGACGGCTGCGCATCGGCCTTTCACCTGAGGGCCGAATCAGCGACGTTGTGATCCCTATTCTCGTTGCACACATGTGACAACAGATGCCATACTCCTCATCGCTGACTTTCCAAAAACTCCTTGCGCTTAATCTCGATCTGCTTAAGCATATCCTCTTTCTTCTTTCCCATGTGCTCTGCCCGATGCTGCCACCAGTAATAAATAATCGGCGGAGTCGCTAGAATAAGTCCAATCGCCGTCAAGTAAAAGTATTTGTCTGAGCCAGGCGGTGGTAGGTTTCGTTGTCGGTTCGCAATGGCTTGCTCCTGTTGCTGGAGTCGGGCTATGACTTCTGCGTTGAGGACTTGACGGGGTTCGTGCTTCGTCGCATAGCTTCGTGTTGCGAGTCGGAAAGGCGCTATTGTTCGCGATCGTAGTATCATGGTGAGCGAGTTAGATGTCTACAACGAAAGATGGATGGAGCGTGGCTTCGATGATGTTCTTGATTCCGAGTCCGATGGGCTCCACTTTTATTTCTGCCGGTAGAGCAGGCGCTCACAGGCTCTCTCCAGCGCTCACATCAACATCAACACTAGGACTTTCTTTTGGAATATCAATGGGTGGCGAATTGCCCCAGCCCGTACTACCGGTAAACAGGGCGGATGCATCACTGAAACGGGCGCGTACACCGTCGAACGACTGCCGACTGCTGTGCACTTCCGCATTGTTGCCGACCACTGCAAATCGCTTATGAAGACGCGCACGACGATGACAACGCTATGACATTAAACACTCAAGACCCGCCCATGGCTCTCTACGCGATCTCACTGGACGTCAGTCGCTTCGATCCATGCTTTTTGATGCTTGATCAAAACTTGGCACAGAAGCCTATACCTTCACCACAAGCCGGAGTTTGTGCGTTCGGCTGCCATTTGCTATCTTGTGCTCATCATGATGTACCACTGCGTTGAAGCTATGCGGAGACGGACATGATTGCATCGTAGTGCTGCCGCATACAGTCCGGACGGTAAGTTAGTATACCACTTTCCTGCTTCGCCAAATCTAGATTCCTCCACTGACATTCGTCGTCTACCGCTCCTGCTAGACAGCAGACCAAAGCAATCATGACCCTTCCAGACTCATCACACGATGCAATCTCTAGCTAGCCAAGTACCAAGTGCGATACGACGAACAAGGTGGTTCTGCCCAATTCTGGGTCCATCGATGACTTTCCCTTCTACAAGACAGAGACTCCTCACTTCGCCGAAGAGCGTGAAGGCTGGAAAGGCTATGTTGAATGGGAAAAGTACCCAGAAAAACGGAAAGAATGTGAGCGCGTTATGGCCCAGTACAAGTTCCCGTCCCCTCCAGGATTCCAACTTGCTCCTCTTCCAAACACAAACCCGATCCTAGAAGGTGTCCGCTGGAAGCAGTACCACTATGCGTGCGGACCCTCGCTGCAAGACATTCCCGCCATCAGCTGGAAATACGTCCAACAAGAGAAAAATGCCGATTTTACCCATGTATTACAGTTCCCTTACAACGGCGAGCCCCCACGTAAACGCCTGGTCGAAACAGAAATCACATCCAATAAAGACTTCTTCGTTCGAAAGCACGGAGGAATCCCCGAAATCGACATCTCAGCTTACGACTTCGAAATCGAAGGCCTCGTCAACAATCCCAAAAAGCTCACCCTAGCCGACCCGCAAAACGAGAAGCTATTCAAGAAGCGCTCCCACGTCGTAGCCCTCCAATGCTCCGGAACCCGCCGCATCGAACAAATCAATCAATACCCGGGCGACGGTGACGAACTCATCAACGCGCCCTGGGGTGAAGGCGCGATCGGCAATGCTCGCTGGGGCGGCGTCTACCTCAAAGACGTAATTGACCGCTGCGGATGAAGACGAAATGAACGATATCCACCTCGAATTCTTCGGCACTGACACCTATTTCAAGAAAGGCAAAGTGTTTAATTACGTCGTCTCGGTGTCCTATCGAAAAGTCAAATTCGACGAAGTCATGTTGGCGTGGGAAATGAACGGAGAACCACTTCCTCGTATTCACGGATATCCGTTGCGAGCTGTCGTGTTTGGGTACATTGGTGCCATAAGCTGTAAGTGGTTGTATAAGATCCGAGCCGTCAAGGGACCAAGTCAGGCGCCTGTGCAGAATAAAGAGTACCTTTACTACACGCCACAGTTGGGTAAACAGAATGTCCTGTACTCGAATGGCTTTTCGATTCAGGACATGCCTGTTTCGAGTGCGATTATGGCTCCTGTGGACATGGATCAGATCGTGCATGATGGAAAGATCAAGTTGACGGGGTGGGCGTACTCGGGTGGAACGGGAGGACATTGGCTAGAAAGAGTGGAAGTCAGTGCTGATGGAGGCAGTGTGTGGTATGAAGTGCCATTTGAGAATCTCAGGAAGAAGTTCTATTATGGAATGAGGACGTCGTGGATTGAGATGCCAGTGGATGCGGAAGGGTGGTTGGAGTTTTGCTGCAGGATGTGGGACAACGCATTGAACACGCAGCCGACCTACGTGAGGAGTGCCTGGTAAGTTACGCCTGAATTCGTTTTTGATGCTGAGTATTTTTTGCGGAAGCTAACTGTTGATGCTACAGGAACTTCGACCTTCATGTCACGTCTTCATGCCATCGCATCAAGGTCTACTCGATCAATCGATCTCATCCCTTGACCGCGATGCGGTTGAAACAACTCGAGGAGGTCGGTGCGCCAATCTTGCCGATCACGCAGCCCCTGCCGTTCGATCTGGAGAGCGATGAGCACTACGCTGCTGAAGTGGAGGCAAGGGATGGAAGAGATCCGAGAGAGTAAAGTGCAGTCGCGAGGTCGTCGCGCTGGAACTGCTGCCGAGCAACTGGTCTCTCGTCAGCAGCAACCCTGTACATTCGCAAGGAACAACACTTACGTGCATCTCAGTCCGTCTTCGCGAATGTGACCTTGTAGGTCGGAAAGTCATATTCCTCCATATCGTTGCTCATCCTTCCTCGCATGCTCTCAACTTCGACCTTGAAGTCTTGTAAACACGCATCAATCTCCTCATTCCACGAAACTTCATCCCAGTCGTCAAGACATTCGTCGTCGAAAACGGTAAGGTCGTGCACGTAGCACCGGCTGTCCTTGCCGATTGCTTCGAGCCATTTTACGACCAGCTCGCCGTACCGATTGCCTCTCGCGCTGCAGAAGGTTCCAACGAAACTGTTGATCTTGTAGTACATCTTGAGAGCGTCGACTCGAATACTGCGATTGGTATACGTGATCGCTGGTTGTCTTCGGTCGCGGGCTAAGCACAAACTCGACTCGCCGCTGAGACTTGTCCAAGCCCCAATGGTGATACTGACTGGCTGGTCCAGCGTGACAGCATACTCGATGATATTCAGCTGAAGTTCTGGCGGGAGGTCGAGGAAGCGGAAAGTGCGCTCTTTCGCCTGCTTATTCTTGATTCCATTTTGATCGGCGTGGCGCCGCTGCGCGATTCAGTGACATTGGACAAGATGGAAAGGCGAAAGTTGCATACCTTCATGTCTTCCAGGGCCATGGTGGCCTGAATGGTCGCGCCAGGACACCGCGAGATGCTAGTGCCAGTGGAGTGTTGCGACAATCAAGCTCTGAGATGGATGAAGCTGGCGACAAGTGACGTTGAAGCAAGCGCAAAACACGTGTCGAGCTCACTTCACTTCACTTCTGCCCAGCGGGTAACGCCCGTGCTGACTACCTTTCGAGACTGTGAATTCAGGCGGTAAGTACGAACAGGAGCCGGCGATCTCACTTCTTCGGCGAGGGTTGCGCGCTGTTGCGAGAGCTGCCTTCTCCTCGAGCATTGCCAACGAGAACAACCACCACCCGAGGGTCCAGGCTAACACCTCGCGTCGCGCCGCGTGCGTTCCTCTCTGCACATCAGCTAACAGCCAATATGCAATGAGAAAAGTCCCCGCGTGCGGGACACGGAAGCGAGCGAGCGAGTTCAACGGAAGAATTGTTTACTGTCGGTGCCGCCTGCCTGTGCAAAAGTCAACTAGTAGTAGTACAGGGGTATCATCTGTGCAGCATGCGCGCCGCTTCTACGAAAATGCCACATTACCGGTCGTTACGTTTCCCGTCACTCATACACGAACAATCAAGAGCCGCTGGGTCCGGTGCCGTTGGCAGCTTTCTTGGCTGCCCGGGTCGCAATCTTGCGCTCCCTAAGCGCTTTGCGACCGGGCTTATCATTCTTGGACAGCTTGGGCTCCATTACCTTCTTCGCCTTTTTCTTTTGTTTCTTCGTGCTCGCGTTCTCCGTCGGATTTGTACTCGCCTTTTGCGTTGGGGGCGCATTCGAGCTGCAAACATATCAGATTTTGAACGTATCCTGAACGAGGGACCGGCGAACAACTCACCTGCTCGCTGCCCCTGGCCCCTCTGCTTCAGCCGCAGCCGCCGCAGCTGCTTTCCTCTGTGCTTTGGTCCACTTCGGTTTTTTAGCTTTGGCGGTGGTGTTGCCGTTGCCTTGAGCTACCGGCGGTGCTGCTACTGTAGCTCCTGTCTGCTTTTTCCCCTTCGGGCGTGTCGCACTATACAGCAGTCAGCCTCCTTTCCATAAGTTGTCTTCTACCGTCGAGAGCCGAAGCGGTTTACAACAGGCGGAAGAGCTGACTCGTACTGTTGTGTACCCGAGGACCAGTCCCCGGCAGCTGTTGGACCATACGGTTGAGATGCGTACCCAGACTGTGATGCCAGCTGTGGCGGTGGCGGGTAAGTCGGCCGAGCTGGTGGTGGCGGCCGAGCCGGCAGTGGTTGCGTCGGATATTGTGGGTAGCTGGGGTACGAACGTGACGGCGGAGCTGGAGGCACACCAGTCGATCGCTGCGAATCAAGAGCATGGAGCAGGCTACGCTGTGCTTCGAACGAGGAGTAGTTGCCACCTAGAATGCAGCCAAGGATGCTGCGTGATTTGACCTTTCCAGTCCGAACATCGTTGAGGCGTTTCTGGATCTCATTGTAGGCGCCGCGGAAACACTTGAACACCTTGTCGATGTGTCGGGAGCCGCCTGAGATGTCATTTTCTGGGCGATTTGGGTCCACGATCGTGAGGGTATCGTAATTGATCTTGCAGGAGACGTGGTCAATACCCTTTCTGAAACGTCTGGCGGGTTCCATCATTATGCCAGTATTCTCAATGTCGAATTTGTTGCCGTAAAGATCAAAGAACTTTTGCAGAAGCTCTCCATAACCGAGCTCGTCGCTTTCGAGATCTGTTTCTGGCATATGCTGCAGCATGCTGGTAACCAGACAGATGATGGTGAAGCCGCCGATCCCGCCTAGAAACACCTCGTTGAGGCCTCTCATGATGAGAAACTGTTTGATGATCATTACAAGAACGGGCATATGGCGGAAGCGTGCCTTCCATGCGCTGAAGGTCGGCAAAGCCTTGAGACCGGAATCATTCTCGAAAGAGATGTCGACTTTGATGCCGGTCTTGGCATCGACAAACTTGAGAATGGGGACCTTTGCTTTCGTGATGACAGTCACCATGTCGTCTTTAGGGATATTATATCTTTTCAGGAGTGCCGCCAGCTTGAACCTAAAATTATACGCATTAGCATTTGTTGAGCAAATGGAGGAGCTCAAACCACACAAATACTGACATCTTGGTATTGGTCTGGCAGAATACCGGACGCATCCCGGACAGGTAGCTTCGTGATACTGCTACAAGATCCATGTCCGCAGTGGGCAAATAGAGGTCTGAGGCAAATGAGCCAAATGATCGAATTTCGACGTCTGCGCCATCTGGAGCGCGGCGTACAACACGCTCGATACGGTCGATGAGGTCGCGTCGTGCTTGCTGCTCGTACGGACGTGGGGCGACGTAGTGGGAGAAATCAATGATTTCCTTGTGCAATCTGCTTGAAACCGAGTCAGCTTCTAATGCCCCAAATGCCAAGATCAGCGTGTGGTACACCCGCAATGACTTACTGCAAACCAACATTGGACTGAAAACCACCATCCGATGTTAACCACGGCGTCATATCGGAGCCATCAGGCAGCCACTCGTCCACGATAGTGCCGGCGCTTGATGGAAGCGTTTGCTCGAGCCCTCGCTTTCTCTTACCGCGTCCGGCGCCCGCATTCGCATAGTTCTGCATAAGCTCTTCATCTGTAGGCATCACAAAGTCCTGTGGTGGAGGCGGGGGCGGGGCGCCAATAAAGTCCTCGTCATCGCCCTCTGAGGAATCGCTTGCGGCTTCCGACTCTTCTTTGGGCTCATCATCATCGAAGTTGAAGGAAATGAAGTCTGCATTATCTTTGATCGAATTGGCTGCTGCCGCTTCGCTTGCTGCCACCTCAGCTTTGCGCTTCCGTATGGTTTGCACAATGTCCTTCTTAGCAGTGGTCACCACGTCGGTCGGAGGCAAGACTGAATAAGGATCGGGATTCGACCACTGAGGGCGGGCGGGCTGCTCAGCAGCGTCTGTAGTCTTGACGCGCTTACGTGCATGCTCATCGTCGGCACCATCGTCTTCCTCGCCTTCGTCGTCGCTAGAGTCGGTGTCCCGAAATTTGGCGTGCTCCGAGGTCCCAAACATCTCTTCGGGCGCCTCATCTGTTTCAGTGAAGCCTAGAATTGCACGTTTGTGGGCCGGCTTTGGAACAAATGGACGACCTCCCCGGCCACCACGTCCGCCTCCACGTCCTCCGCGGCCTCTTCTGAAATCCTGGCGTGGTCGTGAGGGTGGTTTGTGATCGCGCGGAGCTGGCGGGAAGCGGGGTGCGGGCGGTCCTGCTGCTTCAAATGTGAAGTCGCTGCGTGGCGGACGGTAGCTGTCCGTTCGTTCGCTGGCACCGCGGAAGCTGTAACCGCTGTCTCGGTGGTGGTCGTCGCGATAACTGTCATAGTGATCGCGACGCGGTGGCGGAGAGTATCGATCGGAGTATCGACTGTCGCGATAGCGCGGCGGATTGTAAGAATCGCCCATCGTTTCCGTTTCTGTCGGTCGAGTCCTGCGTCGGAAGGGTAGAAGGCGCGGCGGTGCGCGCACTCGCTAGAGCCCGTGGAAACTCGAAAGAACCAAGCGGCGGTTCCGATGCGAGCACAGGGCGAGAAGGGGTGGCGGTAATGTTTGCGCGCAAGAGGATATGCAAGTCGCGAAATCAGAAAAGACTGGAAGTCGCGCCGGATTCTGTCATCATGATCATCGGGTGAAATTCGGCGGGTACGTCTTGGCAGGCCATTGTGGTCTTGTTCACCACGTTCGTCTGACCCTTCACTCTTCACATCACTTCACCTCGCTTGCGCACGCGTCGTTATGGCCTCTCGACGCGTCTCGATATGGTTGCAGCCATCTTCGCTGCAGCCTGGCGCGCGCCTTACACTTGCCGCTTTTGTGTGACAGCCAAGCGCGGGGCTTGAATGCGAATGCGCAGCAATTGCCTGTATATAAACATGCCCTCAGATGAAGCGTAAGACTTTTATGACAACGTCAAGACATTCCATCGCAAGCATGGCGGACGAGACTCATACCTTTAAGGCTTCCTGCGTTTGTGGCAACATCTCCCATGAGATCGACATTCGCAAGGCCGATTTGCCCCTCAAAGGCTACATGTGCCACTGCGACTCTTGCCGTCATATGACGGGGGCTTTATGTCTCACAGTGACCTTTCTCCCAGCATATTACGAACCTGCAAAACCCCTAGTGGATCAGCTCAAGGGCTTTCAGTTCTCGAAGCGCATAATCCAATACCATTGTCCGACATGTGGTTGTCAAATGATGGCGCGCTGCGTAGAGGACGCGGAGGATCCCGATAGCAAGGTGTGTCAAACCCTTGATAGCACACCATCACAAGCTCGCAGCTGGGGACACAAAAATATCTCGGCGACCTTAAAGCATTCATTGATTCATGCAATTCTAGGTCACCTGGGACGCTACCACTGGCACTCTTGACGAAATCGACAAATACATCGATTGGCAGGGCCACGAGTTCCTCAGCGATACTCTAGACGGCGGTTTTGCGGACATGTTACTGGAGGTCCATGGCAAGAAACTGGATCGCTGGCCAGGTCGATTTGGCGAGGGCGAGGATCAGCTCCCCGTGTACTGGCAGTCCAGCCCTGGCAGCAGCCTTTCGGACACCTCCACAGACAAGCTACATGCATACTGCAAGTGTGGTGGTGTGGAGTTCTATGTCGGTCGTCCCTCGCCCAGATCGGTCCTCGCCAAAAAGATCTGGCCGAATAAGTCATCTGCAAATGACATCACGGAATCAGATACTCCAGACAGCATTGAGCAGTACTGGCTTCACAACGACCACGCCAAGTTCCTAGCTGGCCTATGCGGATGCGATTCTTGCCGTCTTGCGTCCGGCATGGAAGCCACATTCTGGGCTTTCGTGCCCAAGATGGATATCTCTTTGGACAAGGAAGGCAAAATACCGTTCAATTTTGAGGTTGGAATTGAGAAGCTCAAGAAATACACCTCCTCTGCGGGCTGCCATCGTTATTTCTGCGACACTTGCGCAGCGACTTGCTTTTATATGGCAGATGACAGAAAATTCATGGTTGACATTTCAGTCGGGCTGTTTGCGGCTGCTGAGGGCGCAAAGGCTCAGTCTTGGTTCTCATGGCGAACTAGCCGCATGAGCTTCCGAGAAGACACTATCCCTCGAGCGGAGGGACTGTCCGAGAGCATCGAAATGGCACTCAAGTCCTGGGAACAGCATTTGCAATCGGTGAAATGAGCTACACAGTTGCTGTCAGCAAAAGTCTTCTGACGCCTCATCGTCAGTGATCGATCTGCGTTTCCCAGCACGTGCAGGATCAGGAAATGCGAAAAGGCTCGGGTCCGAGCGGTGTGAGGTGTCTTAAACCCCAGTCCGCATGCTTGCTGCGGCAAATCCAGTTTCAGACTACCACCCTGTCCACAGCGTGCCACGTCCTTAGCATACTGCATTTGTACCTACCGCTCTTCACTTGCACATCGTCTCGTGACCGTGCTGCCGAGGTAGGAAGGAGCGCTCTCAGGACCCACTTTTCGGACACATCCTAATTCGCCCCCTCCGCAGCGGCTTTACTTTATGCAGCCCATGTCGTCAGGTTAGTGCCACGTTCAACGCCTATCGATTGACATCATCCCATAGATAAAGCCGCATGAAGAGCGACACATATAAGTAGAGACTCACAGCGCAATAAGCTATCACAGCAGAATCGTGTCCAGCTCACGACGCCAATATAGAAGACGCAGAAACGACTTCGAGTCCACGAATCTTCGTCACAACCGTAGCAAGACCAAAAACCACTCAATCATGCCATCCTCCAAATGGTCCGCCATAAACGGAGCCTCACAACCAAAAGAAGATCCAACAACTGAATCTTTCACCATAACCGCACCCCCAAAGACCGACATCTGGCGCCGCTCCGACACAGACGACGTCTTCAACGCCCCCACTCTGTACCAAACCCTCTCAGCCAAAACCTTCAAATCCATCTCCGTAACAGTCTACGCACCCTGGCACACACAATACGACCAAGGCGGTCTGATCCTCGCCTTTCCATCTTCTGCGACTCCCAAAGCCACAGAGAATGAGATCAAAAAAGCCGAAGATGAAGAGCCAGAAAATCCTGTACGGCCGAGCAAATGGGTCAAAGCCGGGATTGAATTCTTCGAGTTGAGTTCTGTGTTGGGAATTGTCGGGACGGATAGGTTTAGTGATTGGTCTTTGGCGCCGATGAGTCAGGAGTATCATCAGAAGGCGAGGTTTAAGATTGAGAAGAAGGAGAAGACGTTGTGGGTTTATGCGAGACAGGAAGGGGAGGAGAAGTTGAAGGTGAGTTTTGGTCCAGCTCTTTTCTTTTCTCTTTTGTTCACTTGTATCCCGAATGGCCGGTCTTGCTGACTTGTTGAATTAGCCCATGAGAGAGATCAAGTGGGCGTTCATGGAGGGTCGAGATGCAGAGGATATTTGGGTGGGAGTTTATGCGGCAAAGCCTACGCCGGAAGAAGGCGAGGATGATGAGAAAGGAATCGAGGTCAGCTTTTCTGATCTGGAGCTCGAGTTGGAAGACGAGTCTTGAGCAGTGCATTTAGTGTGGGCGCTACAGGCATATAGACGACGCATGGCGAAATTGCATGATGATGACAGAACAAACAGAGATGGCTTTTCAATTGTGCTGTAGTTTCATTCGCCTCGACAACAATTGAAATTGTCATAACACATGGCAGCTTGTCTGATCAACTCCAGTCGCCCTCAAGCTCAATCGGCTGCCCAGCCTTTTGTGACTCTTCAACCTCATCAATCGTCCAAGGTTTCGGCGTGTACCCTTCAGGTATATTCGTGTTATTGAACTCTGGTGCCTCAGATTCTAGACTCTTCGCAGCTTTGGCATAGTTATCATTAGCATAAGCCTCGGGATCAAGCGTCCAAAGCCACTTGGGCGTCTTGTGTTGCACCTTGCTGGGATCTTTCCCGACCTTCTCAAAGTCCGTCTTCTGCACGCGGGCGGCGTTTACGTAGCCGAGAAGCTGTGCGCAAGAAACACGATCAGCGCGAAGTAGATTATGTACTTTCACTGCGGTTGAGATTTGATCTTTGCCGGCGTGCGCGAGGCAAGCGGCGATCGTTATGGCATCCTCGATGGCTTGTGTTGCCCCGTTGCCTGATGTTGGGAGGAAGCTGTGAGCGGAATCGCCAACTTGCAGCACATGGGCACCCGGAGAGTACCACTGCGCGGCGGGGTTGCGAGGTTTCAATGGCCATGCTACAATGTGTCTCGGAGGAGTGACGCGCAAAAGCTGTTTCATGGCTTCACTCCAGCCTGGAAGTCGGTCCATAACAGCCAGAACCTCTTCAGATGGAACAGTATCGTTCCAGGTCTCCTTGCGATTTTCGCTCTCTTCTTCGCGGAAAGTCACTCCAAAGCAGAGGCGCCCATTTTCACCATGTTTGTCCACGTATGCCAGGACAACAGCATGAGTCTCGGGACCGAGCCAAACCTGCATCAATGGATCTTTGCCATTGGGTCTTCCGAACGTCTGGGCCACGAGTGGATCTGCTTCGGCAATGTCGAGAGAGAACGCAGATCGGAAGATGGTGCGGCCTGTTGGTTTCGCCTCCGGCAGACCTTTGGACACGAGCGAATGTGATTTCGAGTGCAAACCATCAGCGGCAATAACAATATCCGCTTCGATCCGCTCGCCACTTTCTGTGACAGCGCCGCCAACATCACGATCTAAGTCCTCGTAAAATTCTCTGACATTCACGCCGAAGCGAACATCAATCCCGAACCGTTCGAGCTGATGATACAGCATCTTGTGGAATAATGGCCTAAGAACGGTGGTCATAGGTGGCTTCTTCGCATGCTTATTCTCTTCTGCACCTTTCGCTCCTCCACCAAAAGGAAACGGGCCGCCAAGATCTTCTCCGGTCCATTTGCGATATCTTAGCCACAGATTGTGGATGGCGATTTCATCATATTCGCGCCTCATGGCCGGGTAGTTGTCCAAGAGTCGCAAAGCATTCGCGCCAATAGTGAACATGTCGCCTTTTGCAGAGTCAGCATGCAAGAAAAGAGCTACCTGGAAGTGCAGACTAACCTCCGGCACTTGCAGATTGGGACCGCTCCACGACGCGAACAGAATGTCCTTTGCGGACACATTCAAGAGCCGTGGCAAGACCGCCGACTCCGGCTCCTACGACAAGGACATTAATCCCGGTTGGCGGCGCACATACGACTTCATGCTGAGTATTCTTGGGATCGGCGTTCGATGCTTCGACATTGCCCAACTTCTCTTCGAACAGGGGCATTTTTGAAACAATGTTATACACTGGAACAGTTGCGTGGATGGCTCTCAAAATCTCGACCAGTGTTGTATGTGATGTCGAAAGGGTCCTGACAACGGCGTCGGTCTCCTTATGAACCTGATATAACCACGCGTAGGACCAAGCGTCACATCGTCTTTCGGGAGACAGTACAAGACTCAGAATGCCAAGTCGTCGGGCACACAGGTCAATGTCGCGGCCGGCAGGCCGAACACTGACCCGAATGCCATATTTGGTACGATATCATACCACGTGTCTTGCGATGAGACATCCTCTCCCTTTCGGCTCCTCCATCCGGGCTTCACTAAGTTCGGATATCAGGTCACGTGCGCGCGCACTTCGTCCACGACCAAGTGTTTCGGCACCGAGTCGGATTCGAAAGATATATGTGCCCTCTGTCGGTCCCAGTCCGTGGAGTCTGGCTCTCGAATAATACTGTCGTTCGTCACTGCTGCGAAAGTTCTGATGCGAGTCGATCGAATTCCACCCAGTCTATGGCCGTCAGATCCAGTCCACCAAGCACAGGATCTTCGAAATTATCGATGAAGGGCTGCCCGAACATCCCAGGAGGAGGCATCCGTTGATGCATCGTCATCCCGGGCATTGGCATGCTATGCGAGTGAGGCGTGAACGCAGCTGGGTGGGCGCCATGGCCATTTGTCGGTGTGAAAGCTGGAGCTGGAGACTGCACAGGTTGGCCAGTCATCAAGGGCAATTTCTGGTCGCTGTTTGATGAGAGCGGTTTCTGGTCAGGAAGTTCTTGTTGCCGCTTTGCGGCATTGAGCAAAGAGTGGATGCCTTCGAGTAACAAGCTTTTCTTCGGACCAGTCTCCAGACTAGGGATTATGATGTCGAAAACTTTTCGAATCAGCGTCCAAGCCCTCGAAGCCCCTCGGCCAGAGCGACGTAGTCTCGTTTGGCGAAGCAGAGTCACCAAAGCATACCATTGGAAATGTGCTTGCCAATGCCACCTCCAAGGCTGGACCGACGGCTCACACCAAAGATTCAGCTGAATCTGAAGAAGATCCATACTGAGGATGAAGGCATTCTCCGAGAAGCCATCTGCGTCCTCCCAGTCTTTGTCCAGATCTACGATCGGGATCTTTGAGATCAAACGCAACTTAGTGGAGAAGGTCTTCGCGGTATTGATGCTGAGCCATTGTAACGGCACGGTCGGGTCACATGGCTCCAGAACCTCCTCACTGTAGCGTTGCTCAATGCGTCGCATGATCTCTAGCTTCTCTGCCGTGGGCATACTAGCATCGTGCAATCTGTGCCAGGTTCCAGAAGGACCGGTGATACTCTGCAGGCTGCGAGCGACAGTAATGCTGAGCACGCGTGCTTGGAGATAACAAGCATCTGACGGACCGCGTCGAGCTTCTGGCAGGCGAGTCATGCTTGGAAAGAGATCGCTATCGTTCAGGTTCGAAGGGGCACCAGCGTCGAAGTTGCTGCCCATAAGATCTCCATCCTGGCCTACTAGTTCCGCCATACGCCCGTCGAAGTACACAAGACCCCACCAGAGCCGTCTGCGCATCTCCGTATCGAATGGTGACAGGCCCAGAGAGGTGCCATCACGGGCCAGTCCAAGAGTTCCCGCAATTCGGATGGCGATTCCAAGAAGTGACCACACAAGCTGGATTTCGCCGACACTGCGCAACGCGCTCAGATAATAGATCAAAGCTTGCAAGACCATAATGTCGGTGCTTGTGATGAATCCAGCTGCCGACAACGCAGCCTCTGTAGCTGCCCTGTACTTTTGGAGGAGCCCATTCCGCGATTCGCCCAAAGATTCTCCGCACTGCTCGTTAGTGAGCGAGACAACAGCGATCATGTAGATGGCATACACAAGAGCTTGTTCGTTAGCAGGTAGCACTTGGTTTCCGATCTGGCCGAGTACTATGTTTTGAACGCTTGGCGCGTGAGATATCTTCATGACTGGGTCGACATTGCCCTGAAAGGCTTGCCACAGGAAAACAATTTGGCTCGCAGGTGCTTGAAAAGAGCCCGGGTGACCTGGACCATTGCCACCGAAAATCAAGTTTCTTCCGGTGCTGGCATCTTCCGGCCTTGTTGGCTCTTCGTACATGCCATGTCTTCATCTGGTTAGTACAATTTCATATTGTGAATGGCTAATAAAGGATGCGCTGCAAAGCTAGAGCGACATACCCTGATCGTCCACCAGGACTCGGTTTAGCATCCTCTGGGCTGACAGTCGGACTGCCATTCGAAGCGTGAGCGTCAGTGGAGATGGCATTCCACAGGTGATTGTTGACATAGCGATAGCCACCACCTTCCGACACTAGACGTGCCGTGGAAGTGCCTGCGCCTTGCGAGCTTGTCGATGCTGGTGATGAAATATCATTCGCTGGCTCCCTGAAAGACCCTACGGTGGCAGTTGTGGTTGCTCGGTCGGTATAAGAAGGTCGAGAATTGGTTAATCCATCCTGCGTTGCTGTCTGGTGTCCAGTGTTGCGCCGCTTTCTTTTGCCGTGCGTGCCCTTTTCGCAAGTGCTGTATCAGTGTGACTGTATCAACGGTCTACTGAGACACGTGGAAAGACTTACAGGTTGAGGAAATACACATTCCAGTCCAGATTTCGTGCCTATAACATCAAAGAGAAGTCAACATGGCTTCAGGTGGCTAGGGCGTGGCGTATGCCAATGATCCGTCTTACAGGCAGCGCAGGGATATACGCGATCACACTTGACCTTCCTTCTCTGACACACCGAGCACGACGGGGTGTGGTTGTCTCTCTTCTGTGTTGTGTCCATAGCGAAATCAGCTCGGCCGACCGTGTGAGTCTAGGCCATGCCGGCAGTTCCTGACCGGCCGTTCCCCGTGAGTGCGCAGTGCTTCTTCCCCCAAGACCATATCGTTAGGACACGATTCGGTACAGTATAGTGGGCATGCACAGCATATGAATCTCGGTGCCGAGTCTCGAGATGAAGTGCTCCAAGGACTCGGGTCTTCTTCATCCACTTTGCAAGCTGCGCGAGCTCCAATCACGGCTGCCGAACTTCTCCGCGCGTACGCCGATCACTTCTGTACTCGTCTTTGCAGCACGATTAGCCCTGCTGAAGGAACACGCCGTCCATCGCTAGCCATTGCTTGGAACGTCGATACAAATGCCTTGATGGGAAGTGAACGCGAACGACCTTCAATCCGCGATGAAATCAACCAGGTGTCCACCGCCGATCAGTGCTTCTTCACCAGTGTTTTAACAGCAGTGACAAGGCAGTCATCAGCCCAAAATCAGGGTCTTTCTCAATTGGACCGCAGGACTGAAGATGTAGATCTGATCCGCGGCGCCGGCAAGTCAAGGGCTATGGACGCGGTCCTGCCCTAGGTCGCCAGACTCCATGGCTCTCAGCGGCTTGTGGTTCGACAGTCTGATGAGATTTTGGTGGAATGAGCCCTGCGTTGCAAGTGGTGCCTGAGTGCCTTCAACTTCCCGAAGTTGCTGCCCCAAGTGCGGCCATGTTCAATGGCCCATCGAGAATATGTCAAAGGAGTGCAGAAGAACACGGAATGTAGGAGGTAGACACGAAAGTCAAATGGAGAGATGTCGACGAGCGAGCTTTGAGCACTGAAGCGAGGCCCTTGCGGCAGGCGAGCATCATCAATAGATCATGCGACTACTCACGGAAGCCACAACAGAAATATCTTGCGAAGCAGAACACATTAGATGAGCCTCGCAGGTGTCAACAGACCATTGCAGCGCGTTTAGGCCTCGAGCAATCGCCTTCATTGCACATTGAACCAACCACTATGAATGCTTCACTGTATCGTGCTGTGCTGCCGCATCCGACTGCTATCCTCAGAGTTGAATATGTACTCGAAAGCCTCCTAGTACGCTTTATCCGCATCAGGTCTCTCATTAAGCCTGCCTCGTCTCCTTCGTATGCTATCTCTTCTGCTAGGATTGCTCGATTCCATCGATGTTCCAACACCAGAGTCGAAAAAGTCGACATCCTCGTCCTCGTCATCAGCTTCGGCCGCAGGTGTCACCGGACGCAGAGCTGATTCTTCGTCTTCCTCTTCTTGCTTGATGCCATTGACCGGAGGGGTGTAACGCAATGGCGCTTGGCCACCCAATGTTGGAAAAGTGCGTTCGGTGTCCGATAGTGCCGGCTTAGATTCGTCTTCCTCCTCACGTTTGACCGTTGTCTTGTCGTCCGGCAACTCCGCCTTCACATCTCCTGGCTCTTGTTGTCCATAGATATAGAAGGATACGACACCCCATGCCAACGCGAAAAAGATCAGCTCCGTGGTCCAGAAGGCTGTGATGAAAACCGCCGCAGAAACGATGCGATGATTGTACATGACCCACCTGAGGCCTGTGAATCGCGCTCGAAAGTGTGCCACGGCGCTGTAGATCTGCAATCGGTGCGTGCTTTGCACCTCGAGACGCAAAGTCGCAGGCAAGCCAGCCGAGCCCCTAGCAAAGACCGCTTTCTCGAATATTGGCACGCGTAACTTGTCCTTCTCTTCCCTGAGGTTGAAGAAGTACCACGGAAGACTCTTCGCAGTCTGGATGGCGTCCACTATCCAACTCCTGTAGGGCACCATTGCTGGCCGTCTGGAAACAGCAACCACGCTGCCCGCGCCATCTTTCGTGCTGTCAGGTGACACTGCTGACCTTGCGGCATCAACAATCTGGTCGGCTACAGTTCCAGCAGAGTACATTGTCACTTCCAACATGAAGTTGCCTGCTTCTCTGTTGTCCATTGTCCTTGGCATATCCAGCTCGACGACAACATCATATCCCTGACCACCGATCAGGTCCGGCGTCAGGCTAACAATCCCATGAGGATATGGGTGCTCTTTTGTGCGCGTGATGACGTTCCGGTGCAATTCGTCGTGCGGTTTGTAGACATTGTCGAACTGGAGGTGAATCGTACGCTCGAAGCCGATGCGCGGGATGTACGACCAGTAAAACAGAGCGTAGGCAGTGACTGCTAGGGCAAAGAGGACAAGGGTCGTTGCGAACACAAGGAACGTCGTTAGGTAGGCTCGGAGAGCGGTGCGTGAAACGAAGGGTCGGATGGGACGTAGGAGGGCGGACTGGCACGCGTCAGTGCAAGCCAGATTCAGCGTGAATGAGAGCGGTGCACTTTGACTGCGCCGATTAGGCCGCGAGGTCGTTCGTCGTCGTCGTCGAAGTCGTCTACCGAATACTTTCGGCGTGTTCTGGAGGCCATTGTGCCACCTTGTGCATGGTGTCGTGCATTCACATGTTCGTGGATGGTTGAGAGAGGTGCACGGCGTGAAATTGGCCGGGAGACGAGACGAGGCTGATGACGTCGCCGTCCACAACGAGAGCACTTCTCGTCTTCATGTGAAAGGTATTGACACGAACACGACACAATCTACGGGTAACGGCCACGCTCAGCATACCTCCTACGCGCCGTCATTTCTTTCAATTCTCTTGGCGGATAAGACCTCGCCGTGGCAGCCGTGTCTCCACGCGCTTCCCAATTGCCGGGTCGGTCAACTGGTCATTGCTGTGGTTGTACGCCAGATCGACATCCATCCGTTAGTGTCTTCCAACTTCCGACCAATGTGCGCGTCTGGTCACAACAGCTTCAGTCAAGGTTACACTCCGGGTGCGCTCTTGTGACAGCTTGACCAAGTTCTTGGGTCGTGGTCGACTTCACGTCCGTATGGCTGCAATCTGCCGGGCGAAGTTCGACCGGAGATTCACCTCTCAGAAAATGAAAGCTCCTTGTGTGTCGGAGACCGGTTTCTGCCCGACGGCCATACACCTGGTGAGATTCCACGCAGCACCTTGCCTACTTTCTCTCGTTGCTCCACCGAGCAATCCACGAAGGTATCGCACCTTTCCCACATCAATCAGGCCCTTTAACTCCGCGCCATCGATCAGTTCTTGGAACACGAGCAGCGTCAGATCATGCATGAACGCTAGATGCCCGACACTCGATAGCCTTTTTTCCATAGCCACCTGCTGGACGTTTTGCACCAAGAAGTACTCGTCCAGCCTTGGAGGCCATTCGGGTTTAGGCGTGTAGCGCCTCATGTTTGCGAACTCCTCTTCAAGCTTATCGATATTGCTTTGAGCATGCGCAGCTGACACTTTCGTGAAATGTCGATTGAGAACGTCCCATTCGTCCCATTGCAACCATCCTCCAGGTTTTAGCATTCGCAGCAGGTTCTTGAGTAGTGGCGCAGGATCGTTGTCCTTCACAACGCAGACAAAATGGCGAATGTGGATGACATCGTACTTCTCGACCAAATCCTCAGTCGGCGGACGAAAGACATCGACGAGACGGAGATTGACGTTGTGAGGCAACCATTCTCGAGGCGGCATTTGCCCAAAAGAGATGTCGATCGCGTCAAGCTGGGCGGAAGGAGGGAGATGTGATGCCAGATCTAGAAGCCATATTCTGGGAGAATCCTGAGCGACCGATGATTGGCAATGGGATCAGATAGCTACTCACCCTGTGCCTGTCCCGATGTCTGCCACCCGTAGGTTTTCCTTGCCTCGAATGACATCCTGTATGCGCGGATGAAGGTTGTATCCAAAGCTGCATCGACGTCAGAGCATTCGTGGAACAGACCTTGCTCCTTGAACTCACGAAGACTGCCATATGTAGTGCGACAGGTTCAATCTTGCAGAAGCCGCGGCGTCCCGGGTCAGGACATAGTCGTCGTTCACATCGATCGCCGAATCTGGACGTGAGGAGGGTTGTTTGTATGCGTTATCGCCATTGGTTTGGTTATCATCGCTTGGTGCGCCCATCTTCAACGGCGAAGAGAGGAGAGCTGAGAAGGTTGGTGCGGAGAGATTGATCGAGGATGATGCCCGCCATTTTGGGGTGAACTGCCTGGAGCGAACGCTGTATTCACATGCCGAGCCAGGCCATCCCATGCAATGCTGCGCTGGCATTCACGCTTGCGGTTCGTGATGACCCGTTCCGAGGCCAACTCGTGCAAATCAGAGTTCATCATTCCCATTTAGGGCAGTTTGGCGGGCAGTGGGTCGAGGTATAGTGAACAGGCTAGAAAGCTGGATACAGCAGACTAAGGCAGAATTACGTTGCGAAAAAGTTCCGAGCGGGCAGCAGGTACCATCTTGTGTTCGCGGCTTCAGTGTATCTCATGGCGTGATGCATGTCAGGGTTTATGGTTGAAAGTGTGATGGCCCAATCTTCCAGGCATCGCGTGAGGTCCGCGTCTGCGGTGGTGAGACAGCGTCACAATCATGTCTTTGCGGTCGCGAAGCCGATATGCACGTCTGCGGCGTGCAGGTACCGCGCCATAAAACGAATGGCGGCGCGCGCAAACTTGCTGCAGCTGCGGATTGGCTGTTGAGGACTGAATTCCAAGCGAAGTCGTTCGCTATTGCCGAGTCGAAAAATGTCATCATACCATGTGTCGGCCTCCGTAGCTGCACAGACATGACGATCTACATTCTTCAGCGTTATTCCTCTGCCATATCGCCACTTCAGCTGTCGTCCAGCGGCGAGAACACAGTGCAACGGGGATGGAGACCGCAGAGAAGCTGCCTCTGACTCTGGTGGACGTCCTCTCGAACGCCGTCGTGCTCCGTCAAGTAACGCCGCACATCCCTGCGAGGGAACTCCTTCGGTTAGCAGTGACATGCAAGGCCATACGAGAGATTATCTACAACCACTCCGAAGCTTGGCGATACCTCGATATCACCGGTGTGAAGCGAGCCATCATCAATACTTCGCCTATCGACATTGGCGGCGTCTCATGGCGCGCCGAACGAATGGATGAGAGCCTCACCGAGGACGAGTTTTACGCAGGCCCTTTGCGCGGCATATTAGGCCGTCTGCATTCGAAGAGGATCCTCAAATATGTCCAAACTCTGGTACTTGACGGACTGACTGTGCCTGCCGACCTGGTGAGAGAAATTGTCGCCGAGGATCGCTATCATGTGCGCGTGCTCAGTTTACGCGAGTCGAAGCAATTGAACATCACGAAGCTGCAGCAAGTTTTGCGATACATTGTGCGGCCAACAAGGCCTGATGATACTCCGCGCCTCAAAGCACTCTACTTCTTTGGGCAGAGGGACGTCTTGATTTCGCCTACCACTACGAAAGAGCTGCCTAGACCAGATCCGCCGGCTTTAGGAGTGATGAGCAGTGCTGGTGCGCAGATTGGCGCAGATTGGAATCAGAGATCTCAGCATGATCTGATACCAAAAATCTTTGATGACGAGAGTAGATGGTACGGCTGTAATGGCAGAGTGATGAAGCGGCCCTACTCAGAATGGGCCGAAACACTACAAGTGTGCCGGGGACTTGTCAGCTTCGATGCCGTATTGTGCAGAGGGCCAAGACACGACATCACCAAGGTCGCAAGCAAAGACTTCCTACAGCCGACCATTGCCACCATCGCTTTAGGACCAGAGGGCTGTCAGGACTGTCACAGCAGCCCAGAAGGTCCTGCAGTATTTGGAGAGAGTGCTCAAGATGCCCTACCACTGCTCGTACCAATCCCACTACACTCCTCGACAGTTCGTGGCTGTGTTCGACCTGAACCACAAGAAGATGGCAATTTTCCCCAACTCAAGCTCCGATGCGAAGATTGTCTGCGTGGTCGTTGGTGCGAGCAATGCAATCGATGGTGGTGCGAGGACTGCTATCAAGAGCCTCCTTCCCGAGTCTCTCTACGCACTGAGATGCAGCACCTCGAGATGCAGGAGGATCTTGAGCGCGAAGGATGGGCAGCTGTGAATAACGCGCCGAATGGCAACCAAGTCAAGGTATTTTCTAAACTCTGCGTTGAACGCTGTCTGGTCGGTGAAATGATGGCTGGCGCTGGCAGCAATGGCATGTGGGGATAAGGATCATCTCACCGCTCAACATTGCGACATGCTCCAAGTTGTGACCCGGCGCATGGCCTGCGTCTCGCCTCCGACAGAGGGTAGAACAACTGCATCCATTCACCAAAGTCACTGACTCCGTTTCCAGAAATCGTCAACGCAACCGATGCAGTCATACGTCGTCTATAGTAGTATAGGCGTGCACCGCGATTGTTGGGTCTGCGGCCGCACTTGTGCGCATTGCAAGAGTGCTTTGATCCGACGTTGCGAGAGATGCAGAGAAGAGTACTGTGCTCTGCATGACGAGAATTGCTCAGAAACGAAGGTATGGTCACAAGCCAACTTCGATAACAATAAGAAGAAAAGCTGATTATTGACAGTGCGGATGGTGCGCGTTCACAGGTAGAAGAACTCGTGTGGTGCCAGACTTGTAAAATGACAATCATCGCTGACATGCAACGCTCGAATGCTGTCCGATGCACAGACGACAATACTATTCCTACTTGGCTTTGAGAGCCTGACATGCAAATGATGGGCCGACATCTCGCGCATTCGCACAGCGTAAGACTCTAGGCAAAGTCGCAACAGCGTGATGATTCGCAACGACTCCGGACCAAGTCAAAGAAAAGCACTTGGAAAGCATGGCTTATCTCCACAACCGACGTCACAGCAGGATTCGCTGTCAGAACAAAGTGACCAACGAACTTTAGCACCCCACTAAACGTGTTCGCAGAGTGGGCATTCCACCAATACGTGGACTTGTGATCACAAACATGTACAAGAGCCTTTATTCTCACATTCTCAGGATACCTTGTTGCAGAAGCGCGAAACCGCCTTGGGCACAACCGCAGTCACGATCATTTACCATGTCTGGATCGCGGCCGAAATATCAAACGTTGGCCGAGCTACAACAGGCTTATCAAGGCGGCAAAGGTGTGAAAGAAGTCACACAGCAGTATTTGGACATCATTGAGAGCCGCAAAGACTTGAATGCTATCACTGTCGTGAATCACAAAGCGCTGGAGGAAGCTCAACAGCTCGATGTAAGTGTTCGCAGTGGTCAATGTTGCGGCCCACCTATTTTTGCAGCTACTTGAGACTTGCATTGTTACTACATCGATCTGACTTCATCATCAGGAACTTGCGCAGGAACAGCGAGGACCGCTGTTCGGGATGCCAATTGTCGTGAAGGATCAAATCGAAACGGCGGACATTGCTACAGCGTATGGTAGCAAGATTTGCAAAGACCACATCCCAAGTCAAGATGCAACTCTCGTTCGCAAGTTGAAAGAAGCTGGAGCGGTTATTCTTGCAAAAACGACAATGCCGGATTGGGCTGCTTCTTGGTTTTCAACATCGTCGCTGAGCGAAACGACAAGGCATCCCATAGACCCTTCACGAGACCCAGGTGGTTCGTCGAGCGGTAGTGGCACAGCTATCGCTGCAGGCCTTGCTCTTGCAGCGATCGGAGGCGACACTGGCGGCAGTATTCGACTTCCCGCAAGTTTTTGCGGTCTTGTTGGCGTACGTGTCACGCCTGGAAGAATTAGCAGAGATGGCATGTCGTCACTTGTGGTTACACAGGATACTCCTGGACCAATGACACACACTGTCCAAGATGCTGCCCAAGTCCTGGATGTCCTTGTTGGCTTCGACGGAAAGGACGACTTCACGTCGATCAATGCACTTGAGCACCGGACAGAACCTCAGTCTTTTGTGAACGCCATCAAGGAGCCTGTACTCAAGGGGACACGTCTGGGCGTACTTCGTCAAGCATTCGGAGAGCACAAAGGCATCAACTCCGCGCTCGACAAGACCTTGTCGGAACTCCAAGCATCGGGCGTGGAGCTCATCGACGTCGAAATCCCAGATCTCGAACAACTCAAAGAGCAGACCTCAGTCTACGTCCTTCGGTCTCGATCAGACATCAACAGCTTCCTCGCATCTCGCGACGGCCTTCAGCATCTGAAGATCGAAGATCTGCAAGAGAAAGGAGACTATCATCAGTGTCTGGATCTGATAAGTGCATTGGCAAAAGGACCGAAAGACCCTTTCCAAAGCCCTCATTTCAGTAAAGCTCTCAGCGCGATTCAGCACTTTCAGCGTACTGTCATGAGTTTGTACGCAAAGCACAAACTTGATGCGATAATATACCCGACTTGCCAGCTCCTGGCACCCAAGACGCAGGATCTATTGGACCTGAGGTGCGTTTGTGAACAACCTGACACCTTGCGGGAATTTATGCTGACATGATGCGCAGGTGGACTTGCTTGAATTATCCCACTAACACGGTTATAGCCAGTCAATTGCTGTGGAGTGCTATTTCGGTGCCGATTGGGACAGCGAAGGATGATGAGTATCCTGATGATCCGGAACTGCCTGTGGGATTGGAGATCTTGGGACTGCCGATGAGTGAAGACAAGTTATTGAATTTGGCTGCTGGAATCGAGGCGATGAAGAAGGAGGCCAAGATCTGATTGCTCGAATCTAGTACCTCGACACAGTCTCCTCGCTCTTTACGTTGCATCGGCCATGTTTTGCTCCACAGCATAGCATGTTGCGTACGGCGCATATCCTTGACTGCCCCTTGTGACAATGCCAAAGGCATGAGATCTGTTCTCTGAAGCTGCCGTGCGCGACTCAGCTCTTCCACCTTGCGTGCTCGTGCTTCACCCTATCGTACACCATCTCCAAACTGGTAGTTTTACATTTCGCGTGCGTCGTCGTCGTTTACGTGTTTAGATCCTGCATCTTTATCAGTCCACTGTTGAATCCTGTTGGGTTTGCGCGATGAAGGCGTACGGAGGCAGAAGAATCTCGGCCCAGCTACTGCTCAAAAATGCAACACCTCCCTGTTCATCCGGTCAGTCTACATTGCGCATCATATGCTCTCCATCTCCAGTCTTACTGCAAAGAACGCCAATGATGTGACCACGCTCCTGTTGTCGGCGCTAGTCACCCAGTTGTATGTTTCGCGCGCGAAGCCTCCTCTTGGGGCTGCGCGGGGACCGCCGATGGCAGTTCCTCGTCCCTTTGGTGGCATTGTAATGATTCGGCGAGCGAGAGGATGGAGATGGGTGGAGATGGATTTCTTGAGGTAGAAGGTAGATGTTCAGTCCGTGACGTCTGAACTTGCACTTTGGTAGATCTAAGTCTTGGCGGGTCTGCTTCACTGTCACTCCCGAAGCTCCGCTCTGAACAAACACTTGACACCCTCAACGCCGACGAGCATGATACGACGTATCTCACGCGGATGAGTCCCATATACTGGAGTCAACTTTCGAGCGTTCACCACACTCACCGCTATGCCCTATGTACGACCTTCCCAGACCGATGCCTGGCAATTGCGCGCTGAGCAATGAGCATCCAGTTTGCATGACAGCGGCTCGCCTGGAATTTCCAGAGCGTCAAATGATCCCGAAGTAGAGTTTACCTCAGAGTCTTTCTGCCATGCCGATTACTACAATACTGCAACAACTTGCAGAAAGCCCTGGGCGGTGCCGAAGAGCCCTGAGCGGTGAGCTGGTGGCGGCCAGGAGGAGACATACGCGCAACACCAGAGCTGGGATCTAGGAGATGCCAGACGTATAAGACTCAACATTTCGCGACTGCTGATAGGCGTCGCTGCTGCTCGTTACAGGGATGCCGCCGAAGATTCATCCAAGACGTGTTCTGGCCCTCACAGACCGCCTGCAATCAGACTGCCGCGTGCAACCTTCCAGAATGTCACGCGTAAGGCTCAACATATCCTTCGGTCAACCCATCAATCATGGTGACAGCGAACGATATTCAAGGAGTTAAGGGAAGGGATATCTGCGTATGATTCGGCTCGGAGCTATGAGGCTCAAGCGCCTGCAATGCAACAAGCAACGATCTTGCATGTTGATCAGGGCATATCGGCCCACCGGGTCGACATCACCTGCACTATGCCCACCGCCAGTGACTTGAAGAATTGATGAGGACTCTCGACATTCATGCTTCCACCTCGCGCGCACCGACTCATGCGACTGAACAGAGCTTGAGTGTGCATGCGCCCATCTTCACGTCGGAACCCTATTCACACCGATAGCGGGCTGGACTGGCGATGTGCAGCTTCATCAGATGGCGTCGACTAACGGGAGGCAGGCGCAGCCTGGCTAAAGAAGAAATGAGGGTCGTCGGGTGAGCGTGCCGGGCGCAAAAGCAACGTGCAAGACCGTCAAGTCGTGCCGTTATCTGATCGTCACAAAGTGAGAAACAGCAAAGACGACTGCTTTGCGCCAGCTGCTCGCAACATTATCTAGAACTTCTCACGCAAAATTGTTGCTGCCGAGACACTACCCTGACGGCCCTGACCTGGCACCCTGGATCGTCGTCGCCATCTTGCCATGTTCCATGTGCGCCACGTGTCGACCAGAGTTTATAACGGTCGCTGGCTCGTGAAAGTTCCAGAGACCAAGCTGACTTTCGATCGTGTGAAACTTTACTGCTAAAAAGCCACGACACACACGCGGCCGCAAACACGGCCCTACTTTGCGAGGAAGAAGGTCGATGTTGCTCGTGAAGAGTATTGACAGAGTCGCCGCAGGCCGCGAACCTACAGCAGCGCTGAAAGTTCGAATACGATATGCGTTGTAGTGGAGCGATATTGGAATCCTGCAGCTTGTCCGGCAGCTAAGCCTGTTTGCCCTGGTCATCTGCGATGACTTGCATGGGTCGGGAGCACCCTTTGGGCTACACTTCTCTCGCGTAGCATTTCAGCTTGAAGCACTTCGCCATTTTTTCATCAAAACTGCTGCACAATGCGGTGACACGTCCGTCACAGAGCACGTCTGACTCCCAGCGAGCGGCCTCGACCTCGCCTACACGTGGTGAGCCGAGACATGCAGCGGCGCTTGCGCTTATCCGACACTGTCCCAAACAAATGGTCCCTCCGCGCCCCTCAGAAGTCCACACTGACAAGGCGTGAACAGTGGTTCCAGTATCCTCCGATGGCCGAGTCATGGCGAACGTCTCGAATTGGCGTATTTTTCCACGCGCTCGGAACCATTGTTCTCCAGCCTACTGTCTGAGACAGGCGTCTGCACAGCGTCATCATCTTTGAGCCAACAGAATTCTGCCGCTCTGCATGCACGAATGGCGCGGTGTTGAGCTGCGGCTCTGACATATGTGGGCTATGGACCAGGCACGAGAGCTCCTTCGCCGATCGGCCTTGCACGAGCACCCGTCCGCCACAGGAATAGAGTACTTTCCACATTCGCTGGCCACAGGAGGTAGGGGCCGAAATACTGCAAGCGATCGCGGCACCGATGCCTATCGTGCCGGTGTGGACGAGCTAGCACTGCTTTTGGCGAGTCCTGTTAAGCTCCAACGCTCAGAATGGACTTCACGTGCCTCCATGCGAGAGCAATGTCGGCTAACGCACGAGCTAAGCGTATAGACTTCGACCGCACGACCGTTTTGGAACTTTCAGTGACAGGTCGCGCTGCCCCACAATATTCCTCGACCGCAACGATGGATGCGTTTACGAGACGTCGCTGCAACCCTCAGTATGTCGGCTGTCAGGGTGCAGCCTGTTCTTCCACGCAGTCGCGTAGAATAATAAATGAGCCCCGCAATGCCATCCATCGCTCGCCGAATGCGGTATCAGGCTGGGGCCAAGCTTTCATATTGAGCGTGGCATCTCGGCATCCCAAGATCTCAACACGGCGCCTCCTTCGCTTCACCGGCCGCGGTGGCATCGACTATACCTGAACAAGTGCTGTTCTCAGCTGGCCAATGTGCTTGGATGTCACGCCACAAGACGCCAGGCGCTCGAGGCTGGCGTCGGATACTCGTCAGCGCACACGGCGAAGGCTGCAGAACAAGAAGTTTATCGGCTCTCACCATGGAGCACCTTGACCGTTTCTCGTGACGAATGCCCGTATCTATAATAACATGGGCACTCTTGGCCCTTTGGTAGAAGCTAGCCTTGCTCGCCCTCTTTTCAACTTCCCTGATTCTCTTTTCTCTCACTGTCTTGTCTAGGCGAAGATCATCTTGTTGCACGTGGCTTCGAGTCACACACCCAACAGGATGTCTCCTAAGGCTTTTGTCCTTGCGACAGTCGTCTCCTGTTTGACAAGCACAGTGACAGGCAATGCTCTGCTGAGTCGGCAGAACGAGCTCTCAACTGCTGCTAATGACACACTTCCAAATGGATGGAGCTATATTGGATGTTACAGGTGAGCTGTGTCGACATTGAGAGCTGTTGGATGGTTACTGATGATCTTGAAGCGATGGCAATCCAAGAGTCCTGAATGGACATGGCTATAGAAATACAACTGGCATGACTGGAGCCATGTGCACAGCATATTGCAACAGACTGAAATTCGTTTACGGAGCTACAGAATATTCCGAAGAATGCTACTGGTGAGATCTCATCATGAACGGGCAGGAGATCCGTTACTGATCGACAAACAGTGGAAACTATCTTGCGAACTCAACGTCGCTGCGAAACGACACCGAGTGTGCAATGGGTTGTGCTGGAAACTCGTCTGAGGTTTGCGGAGGTACGATTTGTAACCTCCAAGCAGTGCAAGCTCGATAGTGCTGATGCCGTACTAGGTCCCGATCGTCTGACGGTGTACTATGCCAACAGAGCTGCTCCTGCTGGCCCTTCCATAAACCCTGGTCCTGCTGGGTGGAAGTCAGGCGGCTGCTGGACCGACAGCAATGATAGGACGTTGAAGAACCGTGTAGACACGCCAGGTGGCACTAGTGAAGCTACTGTCGCCTTGTGCACGTCAACATGTACAGATGGGGGTTACTCGTTGGCTGGTGTCGGTATGTTGAAGGTGTTTGAGCGTTCGTCGAGACCAATTTGCTGACTACGATATAGAATACGGGGGTGAATGGTAAGCAGAACCCTCCACTCCGGCATCATCTCCATTGATCACAGATGTCAGGGACACTGCTGACCTTCACACAGTTACTGTGATAATTACCTCGCCAAGACTGGAGTCAAAGCCGATAACTCAGATTGCAACATGCCGTGCAATGGCAACTCGTCTGAATTCTGTGGAGCAGGTAAGTCAAGCTTCTGCGACTGATGCAGAATGAGGAACTAAGACTGTCACTTTAGGCAACCGACTCAATCTTTACTCCGCTGGTAGCAATGAACCTTCAACGGCGCCCGTCTCAAAAGTTCCTCCCAAGCCTGTGAACTGGATAAGTCGCGGCTGTATCACCGACAATGTTGGAGGTCGGACTTTACCATACGGTGCAGAGGTTGCAGGAGGGCCCCGGAACATGACGAACAACAATTGTGTTGCAGCTTGCAAGGAGGCTGGATACACCATTGCTGGTACCGAGTACTCTGGCGAAGTGGGTATTGTCTTGATGAGCTTTCGAGCACAGGCTGACATCCTTTCAGTGCTTCTGCGGCAACAGCCTAGCAGGTGCGCAACCTGCGACTGACGGTCGTTGCAACATGCCTTGCAACGGAAACAACGGCGACATTTGCGGAGGCCCAAATGGACTTTCTGTCCTCCAATTCAACGGATGGTCTACTCTGGGCTGCTATACCGACAATACTGGACGTCGAACTCTGCGATATGGCCAGGATGTTCCTGGTGGAGGTCAAAACATGAGCATAGAAGCCTGCACGAGCACATGCCAAAGACTAAAGTACAACTTCGCTGGTGTCGAGTATGGCGGAGAGGTAAGAACTTCGACGCTTGGTATAGTAATCAGTGGCTGACACTTTGTAGTGCTTCTGCGACAACCAGATCTCCAATGGTGGCAGGCCCGCTCCAGATGGCGATGCTCAATGCAGAATGGCTTGCAACGGAAACCAGGACCAAATATGTGGCGGACCTGATCGTCTCAACCTTTTCTCTTTCAACGCTACCAATGTCCCAACGACTACCAGTAGCGCTACAACGGCGACTGGGACATCAGGTGGAGATTTAATGACATCGACAACATCAGCAACAAAGACCACACCTTCAGCGAAGCCATCCGGTGGTGTCAACGAAACTGCCATCCTTCCCTTTAAGTACGCAGGCTGCTACACCGACACCAACGCGACTGGCCGGTCTGTGGGCAACCGTCAGACTGACGATCCGGAGATGACGGTCGAATCTTGCATCTCCGTTTGCTCAGCCAAGGGTTACACGGTTGCAGGCATGCAGTATGCACGTGAATGCTACTGCGACTACTTCCTTCGCAACAGCCCAAGTCTTGTCGATGATGACGAATGCAACATGCCGTGCGCTGGTAATGAAGACGAAAATTGTGGTGCTGGCGGCCGCAACTCGGTCTACACCAATGGAACAATCGCAGACTACATCCCGCCCTCATTCGTTCCGGATTCTCAGCTGCCTGACAACTGGACTTATACAGGGTGCCTCGCGGACAACGTCAACAACCAGCGTTCAATTCCTTACTTCATGGAATTCGATAACGACAACTCCAACGGGAAATGTATCGAGACTTGTGCGAAGTTTGGTTTCACTGTGGCTGCCACGGAGTATTCCGTGCAAGTAAGTGACGTTGCCGTGCTAGCGTCTGAACAGATGGCTGACATTTCGTAGTGCTACTGCGGAGATACGCAGAACTACATTGATGCCGGCGTTCAATTCATCGCCAACTCCTCGTGTAACATGCGCTGCAGCAACGACACTGCCGGCGCGAACGGTGGCGAGATCTGTGGTGGCCAAAACGCCTTGTCCGTCTATACCTGGAAGGAACCTTTCGATCAATGGAGCTTCGCCTCTGGAGCTGCAGCAGGCCGCTTCGAGAATGCACTGCGACTGCCAATCGTTCCACTCATCACTGCACCTGCACGAAACGGCAAGGTCATGTTCATCGAGAAATTCGGCACCAGTCTGGTGGGCGGCAGCACCGGAGCATATGAGTTCGACCCACTCAGTGGCGACTTCCGCACCCTGCACGTTAAGACCGACGTCTTCTGTGCTGCATCTATTACGCTTCCCGACCGCGCGGGACGTCAGCTCAATGTCGGTGGCTGGTCCCTTCCATCAACAAAAGGTGTCCGACTCTACGCGCCCAATGGCAGTCCCGGAAACGCCAGCACCAACGACTGGCAGGAAGACGTTTCGCAGCTTGCTCTCCTTGAGGGCCGATGGTACCCATCGGCCATGGTTCTCGCCAACGGATCCGTTCTGATCGCAGGAGGAGAAGAGGGATCCAATGGAGCTCCAGTGCCCAGCCTCGAGATTCTGCCACAGACTGGCAACTTGATCAACGCCCCTTACCTCTTGCGCACTGACCCCAACAACCTGTACCCATTCTTGATCGTGCTGCCTTCAGGCAACATCTTCATCGGATACTATAACGAGGCTTTGCTCTTGGATCCAGGTTCATTGCAACCGGTGAGACAATTGCCAAACATGCCTGGCTCCGTCGACCGCCCAGACTCGGGCCGCACGTATCCATTTGAAGGGACAGCTGTCGTTCTTCCCCAAGTCGCTCCTTACAGCGACCCTCTGGAGATTCTGATCTGCGGCGGTAGCAACCCGGGAGTCGCAATCGCCCTGGACAACTGCATCACGATCGAGCCAGACAACCCGGCCTCCAATTGGACCATCGAACGTATGCCTAGCAAGCGAGTTATGACTTATATGGCAGCGCTGCCTGATGGAACTTACTGGATCACCGGTGGAGCTCACCAGGGTGTCGCCGGCTTTGGTCTTGCCACCGACCCGAACTTGAGCTCCGTTCTCTACGACCCTAGCAAGCCTAAGGGCAAGCGTATGACTGTCATGGCCAACACCACTATTGCCCGACTTTACCACTCTGAAGCCACCCTTCTCGACGATGGTCGCGTCATGGTCTCTGGTTCTGACCCACAGGACACCAGATTCCCCGAAGAATACCAAATCGAATACTACTACCCACCATACCTCACCAGTGGAGCTCCTCGACCACAATTCACCGTCCAAGACCAAGACTGGGCGTACGGCTCCTCTCACACTCTTTCCGTCTCTTCTTCCGGCTCGGGGGGCAAAATGCGCGCAACAGCCATGGGCGCCGTCGCCAGCACACACGGAAACAGCATGGGACAACGAACCTTTTTCCTCGAAACTTCTTGCTCTGGTGGCTCGTGTACTGTCACCGCACCACCAAATGCCAACATTTGTCCACCGGGCTGGTTCCAGATTTTCTTGCTTGATGGCGACAACATTCCCAGCACAGCCAGTTGGGTCCGCATTGGTGGCGATCCAGGTGAACTGGGCAACTGGCCGCAGGGCAACACCTTCACTCGGCCTGGTATGGGAGCGCCTGATAGATTGTTCTAAGCCACGACGTCTTTCCTTTTGGCGGAACATTTATTACTTTATTTTTACGATGAATTTTATGACGAAAGTTGGGCATAGCGGTTTTTTTGAATATTCTGGCGAGTAAAAGACTTGCAAGTTAGAGACACCCCCAGTAGCGAGCGACGCGAAAATATGTTCTTATTGTCATTTCAAAAGGTTGCACGCCTTTCCACTTTGAACCATCATCGATCTCTTCCAGACTGCCAGTGGCGAGACAGTGTGCGGGAAAGTGACACTATGGTAGGTGAACTATGGGATAGAGGCAAACGTCGAACACTGTCTCTCTCTGTCGTGAAGAAGTTCAGTACTTTGCATATATACGAGGACGTTATTCGATCCACTCCAACCATCATCAGCAACACAGCAGAAACCAAGCTCTCCAACCAACAATCCGCATCGATCTCCAAGGTCCACATCTTTGATCAATCCAACAAGTCCAACAACTCAAACTTACTCCAACCCAAACCGGTGACTCCATCGTCGAATACGAAGACATGAAGTCCTCCCCAGTCATCTCACTCCCAGTCGTCGAGCCTCCAAAGACGAGCACCAAACCATTCGAAACCCCAACGTCTCTGGGAACCCCACACAACCCACGTCCTCCATACGCCCCTAAGCCCGCTCCTACCCATCCAAAACCTAAGAGGGTCTTCACGCAAACTTCTTCCGGAAAGCCACGCCCTCCAACTCGCCCAAGGCCAAATGGTCCTACTCCAGTCAAATCGAAGTCCTGCTTGGCCTGCTCGCAAGCTCCTTCTGCAAAGCCTCGCCCTACCAAACCAAGGCCGAACGGTCCTACACCGATCAAATCGAAGCATCACTTGGCCTGCCTGCAAGCTGCGACCAGCAGACCTCGTCCGTGGAGACCACAACCTACTCCAATCCCACCACCTCTCAAGCCGATCAAAGGAGGGCTGGACCAGGCATTCGGTGTCAACCCTCGTCCCGATCCAGTCCACCCCCGACCTCCTCCAGAGCACGCACTTCCTGTTCTTCCGGAGCAGGTGATGTGCTTTTGATCGATGAGGCGATGTTTGGTCTTGAGCCTCAGCGAGAGATGAACAGGGTCTCGACGAAATGAAGGACCTGTTGCTTGTATAATACTGTGAACAGAAGAATATATTCGGTCTTCTTCACTCATTTGGAGCTGAGTATAACAAATTGAACCTGCTCAAAAATCTTCTTGTCTTTTTTCTTATTCTTCTTATACAGGACTCTACTCACGACTGCGGTGGTTGTGACATTGTCGTCAAGGTCATTCGCTCCAGAAATATAGTCGTACTTGGAACATTGAGTGTAAGCATATTGCGGGTGATGTCGTTATGGTTGCGTGTAAAGTCGCTATGGTTGCGTGAGATATATGAAATTGGGGTGACACAGTTTGACCAAACTTCTCTAGCGATTCAGAGATCCGGAGACGTGCGCGTACAACTGCTACGATTTGATCGTATCGGAGGATCGGGCAACTTGTCTCTGATCCATTCTGCGATCGGTCGCTCTTTGTTCACGACCGTAGTCAAGGAGGTCTGATTCGTGGTGCAATACGATCGTTCAGATTGCGCGCTTCTTCCAAGACAGCAAATCTTCATTACAAGTTGCGCAAGATGTTGCACTATCGCCAAAGCGCCGGGATCCGCGTGGTGCACGAAGCGTATAAATTCCAAGATGGATGATTGTCTACTCCTGTCAGCTTCAAATCCCGAGATTGATGAGGAAGCACGACATACCAGTCTGACTGCGCTTATCTGAATCTTTCTTCGCTTCCGAGACGCCGAGCTGCTTCGCTGAAGGACGTGTCGTCTTTGCGCTGTGTTCGAGCTTCTCATCAGTCTCCGTGTCTCGTCGACTTCGCTGGCGTTCTAGAGCTCTCAAGCTCTCCCTTAGTTGATAAATTTCTTCTTGCCGCGACATGATGACGACCGAGACTCTTGCTCAGAGGCAACGGCAATACTTGTGTCTGCCAGGTAGGTCTGAGATGTCAGTGTGGATTTCGATCACGGAGAACTGGAAGTGATGCGAAATTCGAAGTCTGCCATGCTTATATCATGTGTGGTCCCTTCTTCTTTACGCCACGTGCTTGTTGTCCAACTGGCTCTAAGACCTGATCAGGGGATTGGATGACCATGGTGTCAGCAGAGTGGACTGTCGCAAGATTCGCTGATGCATCGCGGTACGGGTTCAAAGGTACCAAGTAAGATATCTATGGTCAGCTTCCATGTCGTGTCACCTCGGCTTTCCCTTCTAAGTTGCCGTTCGGCGTTGTGCAGCGACTGCATCAGAAAATATTCGCGCCGATCCTGAGAAGTCTGTCAGCGCAATGAAGGGTTCGAATGCAAGACAACTGTAAGTGAGAGTTCAAATTTTGTGGCCGACGTCTCTCATTCTCAGTACCTACGCACTACCAACTATCATCCAACATTCCCCTCCATCAAGACACATTCTCCAACCCAGTGTCGTGCCAATATTGATTGTTTTTGTCGCGACTCCGCTTTGACCTGCCTCGAAAGACAAACCCGGCAGAAGTCGCCTTCGTCGTCGAGCTCGACTCGCAAGCCACGCGACGGAATTGGTCCAGTCTATGGATTAAGAAGCGAAAAATGTTCGTACCAAGCACAATAGCAGAAAGGAAATATGGCGAAGGCAGTCGCCCGACCTGGGTCCGCTTCTTTCCGTGTATGATGCATCAAGCAAAACAACCAAAAAAAAGCAGTCCAAGATCTGTGCAACTGACAAAAGAAAGAGCAAAAAGCTGTTTCCGCTGCCGCAGCGGCAGAGAGTGTCCAGTCTTGATCTCCTCGCCTCAGAGACGAGTTCAGTCCAACTCCGTGCAAAAGCCCGCAAGAAGCATTTGCCTTAAGGATGTGCATTAGTCATATTTCGTGAAGCGAAGCCATTTCTGCGCCGTGAGGTGAGAGCTGACGCCTGCTCTTCAAAAACTAGCCTAACGCCGTTCCAATGAGCGAGGTGTGTCGAACAGGCAGTCTCCTTGTTTTATGGGTTTTTTAAGAGTTGAGTGTTTCGTTCGGGTGCGCAGAGCTGCATCAAACTCTTCGTGGCATGCATTTGAATCACTTGTTGATCTCGGGAGAGCGGGTGTTGCTGTTGAGCACAAGTTGGGTCAGTGTGTGGCCTTTCAGAAGCCTCAGTGCGAGCGGCGGGAAAGTGCAACAGCAACAACCACGCTCGCCCGGCACGAACACAACTATGAACAAACGAAGTGTGGTCAGTACGCTGCACAATGGAAAGAAGATACTAACCCCGCGTCCACAAGGTCATCGATGTGGTTCACTGGAGAAAAGTAAGCCAAGAGCCTCCAAACAAAGACAGCAACCTGGTGCTACTCACCCATGGCCACAAACAGATCGAAGAACCTATCGAAAGTCAGCAGAGCGCATTGAAAAGTGGTCAGGAACACAGCGCGACCCACATCTGGCTGCCGCCGGCCTCCATTTCCATCTGCATTGTGCCGCTGCGCTTGAATGTCTTGCGGCTGCGGATGATGAGCGCGAGATAATGAGCGCGGAGACGCGAGTCGCTAGGAGGCGTGTTCGCGTATGCGAAGCGTGCACTGCGCAAGATAGTCGCCACGTCGATACCAGATTGCAAGCCTTGCTTGCGAAGAGCAAGGCGCTGCAGTTCTGGTAGACCTAGCTTCAGCGCGGTGCAGTAGACGACTGTGTCCCGAAGGATGTAGTCTTCCACGCCGTGATGATAGATTGAAGCGCACTCGTTCAGGCTCCAGGGTTTCTTTGGGTCGGTATTGTCCATGCGGGGAGACACGGACGTTGTGGCATTTAGCAGGTCGTCGTTGTCCTCGAGCGACCATGTATTCCTCTTCCGATCATGGATGAGTCGAGGATAGTAGTCGCCCTTGTACAGGTATTCGAGAACAGCGGAAAAGACCTCGGGCTCCTCGTCTGGGAGTGCGATACGTCGCTGGCCAGGGGACTCGAAGAACTGCGCTCGACACGCCTCGGCGAACCAAGGCGAGCGCGAAAGCACGTCTTCGTGCGCGGCAAACAGACGCTGGTCCTTGCCAACGGCGATCGTGATGATCGCGGAGTTGAGCTTAGGCGACGCCATCGAGCCTATCGAAGGCGATGTGTCGGGACTCGCAGCGCTGTTGATCTTGTCGCGCAGCCTCTGCTTGACGTCGTCGTTGAAGGAACGCTTGGATATCTTCCTCGCCTTGCCCGATCTCTGCTCCTTCGAGACGAAGGATCTCTTGAAGCCGAACATGATGGGCGCGTGGTCGACGGAGCGTTCACTGTTGTCTTGGCTTTCCCCAAACGAGCGATGGAAGTCGGATTTGATGAGGATAATGAGCGTTTCGTGTAGGGTGAGGGAGGGGGTTCAAGGATCGACGCGCGGTGCATGTGGACAAGGCGCGTTCAGCGAAGTACGCGGCCCTGCTGTCGTTGTCTGCAGCGGTGACGAAGAAAGCGAGAGATGGGCGACGCGGGGCACATATATACTCGCTTCGCGTAGGCGGCAGGGCGGGAAGTGCGTGCATCACCCCTGTGCAAGGCGCCTGTTCACGTGTCCGGCCGGGGGCGGGGCCGAACCGGAAAGTGAGGGCGGCGAGGGCGGCGGCGACGCGCTGCTGTCGTCCAGCACATGGCCGTCGTGCCCGACGACGGGTCGTTGGGCAATGCATCCATGTGAACAGGCATTGCCACGCTGTCGACTGTGAACACAGCACGGTGAACTACGCGCTCCCGCCGTATGATTGGTACGCCGGCGTCGGGCTTGGCGCCTTGTGCCTGAAACTATTCTCATCTGGCGGACAGGCAGAGTGAGGGCATGACGCGCGCCTGCCATTTGTCGTGCGCTGCTTGTCATGTGTCAGGCATACAGGCGCAACACCTTCAGATGTGCATGCACGTTTAGGCTGAGCAACAGTAAGGATACATTCACCTCTGCGACAACCACTTGCCACCATTCTCTTGACCTTCTCGCATAACATTGTCCACTCGCAACGTCTCACTCGGTCGCTTGAACCCCGCCAATACATCCAAGATCGGAGACACGGAAACAGAGACACCTGCGGCAGGTCGAGAGACTCAGGCAGCCAACATGGCGAACAAGCGGATCATGAAGGTAACCATCAGCTATGCCTGCGTGCCGGGCACTACTGAGCTTTGTCGCAGGAGTTCCAGGAGATCACGAGCAGCCCTCCGCAAGGATGCAGTGTGTCGCTTCAGCAGGAGGATGATATGAACGTCTGGGATGTGCACATGGAGGGGCCTTCGGACTCAGTGTATGCGGTAAGTGGGAGATGGCCTGTGGAATGATCGTGCCATCAGGGGCCCTGCCGACCTCGCGGCTTCTTGCAGGCAAATGCACATACTGACATCCTCTTGCAGGGCGGCAAATTCCACATCGTCGTCACGCTGCCGAAAGAGTACCCCTTCAAACCACCGACGCTTTCGTTTCGCACCAAGATCTACCACCCGAACGTCACCAACGATGAACGCGGAGCCATGTGCCTAGGCATGCTGAAGTCGGAGGAGTGGAAGCCACCGAACAAGATCAAAGAGGTACTCGGCTTGGTGAGACATACTCTGGGCGAGCCACAGCCAGACGACGCCGTGGAGACGAGCATTGCAGAGGTCTATAAGACGAAACCCGAAGAGTACGAGAAAATTGCTCGGGACTGGGTCAAGAAATACGCGAAGTAAGGGGTGGACACATCACTTTCTGAAGTCTTTCTGTTGCGACGCGTGCGGCGGCGCCCAGCAGATGGCATCTGAGCGTTGAAGCGTGACCTATAGATGGCACTGATAGCGAGAGCGATTTCTCTCACGAACGGCACGTGCAGTACAGCGCCGTATATGAAGTTATATGAAGTTGCCGAGAATGACAATGACTTTGCGCTCCATTTATCTCGCTTCTCTCGGGCGGAGGTCCGGATATATGTTTGCATCATCATATGTGTATCAATCGTTCTGCATGAAACATGACACTCATCGTAAAGAGGTCCATAACTTTCGTCCAAGCTGACAAGCGGCTCATTGATGTTCCGCTGGGAAACCTTCCCTCTGAGCTCAAAATTGACAGACGATGCAGACCGCAACTTAAGCTCCAGCTCGCGAATTCGGGGCTATTGTTCGTATGTAGACAGCATGTAGAGTGTTCAAGGCCAAGCAGATCAGACAAGGCAGCTGTGCGGCGTGCTGGACGTGATCTCGAGCTTTGGGCATCGGTGGTCTCCAAGCTTTCGGCGGCATCGACGGATGGCACTCCCGAAGGCGATCATATTCGGTTCGTGACAACCGAAAGAAGTGCAAACGCCGGTTCTGCTGCTGTAACACGCAGGGGTGGCACCACCAGCGACCACAAGAAGACTCGCTGCGACGACGAGGCGAGCAATCCAAGCGACGATTTGCTTCTACGATTCACCAGAAACCGCGGGCGTTGTTTGTTTGGGAGGCCCAGCAATCAGCACCCACCCACCTCGCCAGTGACCAGGCTTCCCAGTGCATTGGCTCAACCTGACGTCGCTCATCTTACCGACCGGGATTTGCTTGGGGGGAGATTTGGGGACATGACAGGTTGTTGGCCCATTCGCTGAACGCACTCGGACCACGCCAGAAAACTTCGCTCGTGTTGCTGCTGGTTCTGCTGCCCTCACGCGTGGCAGTGGCAGCGACAAGATGCGGGCCTGTGGAGGACACGGGAGTGGAACTGATATCACGCTGCCTGGTCTCGCGTTGCACGGCAGGCAATAGCTCGGCGGAGCACAGCACCACACGCGGCGGCTAGGTGCCCAGGGTGGAGAGGGCACCGGAGAAGAGGGCGGACGCGCGCTGGCGGCGGCGGGCAGAGCAGAGAAGGCAATATGCCGGCACACGTAGTGGAGGAGCAGCGAGCATGGCAGCCCGAGCACTCAATGGCCGTTGCCGAAGCGCTGAAGGAGGCCATGGGCGACAACAATGCCGCCATGCATGACGCGCCAGATCAGCCTCGCAGCATGGCGCTGCGGAGCCCACGAGACGTGCCGTCACCAGAACCACATCTGCCACTCCGGAAGTCGTCTGCTGCGAACCGAATGCAAGCTAGGAAAGGACCCATACCGCATCCCATCTTTCTCCCCTCACACAATCATCAACTACGAGGCTTTGGGCCGAGCCCAGTCCAGCCAATGCCACACGTCAATGACGTGCAAGCCAGCTCCGAACATGCTTTCGCCGGTCGAGAGCAGAGACGGCCGTACAAGCCTGCCGTCGCTGTGCTGGAGAGCCAGCAGCAGGTACTGCAGTATACCAACGACCATCCTCAGTTCCCACCTTATACCGCCCCCGGCATCCCACGACCGCCCTCAAGCCCCTTCGATTCTCCTACTCTTGGATTGCAAGATGCCTACTCGCGGAAGCCACCTCAAAACCTGCGACATGCGACGAGCGTTGGCGATGGCCTACGAAACATCCGCAACAGGATGTCGAACAGAGCTCGGCCTGGGCAGCCAAACGGTTTGCCCGGTGGATTGACACCGGACGCACACTCGACTCGTGCGAGTCCTGCACTGCCGGTAGATGAGGTGCGGGATTCATTTCGTTCGGCACTCACGAGTCATTCCAGTTTCGGCCATGCGAGCAGCGTTCTGACGACTCAGACAACCCATACTAGCTTGAGCTCCACGACCGACAACGATTTTGTCAAAATCAGAACCACCGACTACGACGAAGAAGGCGGCCTCACCGATCTGGACATGTCTGTAGACGACGTGCTCGGCATGTACGAGGATGGCTTCGAGTCCGGCACAGGAAGCGTACGTCCTTCACCGCGACCAAGCATGCAAAGCGCACGAAGGCCCAGTCTAGAGGCAAGACCTGGCTCAATAAAATCGGCTCAAGTACCGGCGAGGCGCAGCTTGGATACAGTGTCTGTGAAGTCGCTTGATCGCCCGCAATCCCAGCCAAGACCTACGTCTCTGGCACCGAAGCGACCTTTCGCAGCACATCGTCGATCTCAGAGTGCCAGCATTCTGATCATGGGTGTCAATGCCAACCGCGCATCAGTGCGTGGCGTCAGCCCGGCCGCTACACCGCCTGTGGCTTCCGACGAGAAAAAGCCCACGGAGCGTACATCAGAGCAAATTATGTCTGGCCAAAACCTTGAATCTCGACCCACGACAGGCGCATTCCAGGCGAGGCTTCGCGACAGATATGGCTTTAAGAAGACATCACACTACATCACACTGGAGCAGTATGAGGCTTGGGACAGAGACTACACTGCATACTTGGAGCGGCGACGCAAAAAGTGGTATGCTATGATGCATCAGTATGGTTATGAGACGTCTCCCGCAATCCGATTCCCGCAGAAAAGCGACAAAGTTAAGCGCTACGTCCGCAAGGGCATACCGCCCGAGTTCCGAGGCGCAGCATGGTGGTATTACGCACGAGGCCCGCGGGAATTATCCAAAAATCCAATGATATACATCGAATTAAGGCAGAGGGTGGAAGACGGCGAGCTGACCGACAACGACCGGGAGCACATCGAAAGAGATCTGCACAGGACGTTTCCGGATAACGTGCGTTTTAAGCCCGACCCGACCACGATGCACGATGCACAGGCTGGAGCCGGTGGTGGCACTCCAGTGAAGGAGGGAAGTGGGCTCAGAAATGAAGTGTCGGCATCGGCCCCGGCCGACACACCTGCACAAGGCTCTCCAAGAAGTGTGACCAAGAAGAAGCGCCACACCGACGAACCGGAAACACCGATACTTCAGTCACTGCGCAGAGTGCTGCAGGCCTTCGCTGTGCACAACCCCAAAGTTGGGTACTGTCAATCCCTCAACTTCATTGCTGGCCTTCTTTTACTCTTTCTTAGCAAAGATGACTCTGACCTCGAAGAAGCCGAGACGAAAGCTTTCATTCTGCTCAACATCGTTACCACGCAGCATCTTCCCGACACGCATGGTATCACTCTCGAAGGCGCCAACATTGACATAGGAGTCCTGATGTCTTGTATCAGAGACTCACTTCCTGCCATCTGGGCCAAGCTTGACGATCAGAAAGAGATCAATGCCATTGGCGCCGCAGCTACCATGGCCGGCGGCATCGGTGGGCTGCGTCTTCCCACGGTCAGCTTGGCCACTACTGCGTGGTTCATGTCTCTCTTCGTGGGTACCCTTCCTATCGAATCAGTTCTCAGGGTTTGGGACTGTCTGTTCCTCGACGGCTCCAAGACATTGTTCCGAATAGCGCTGGCAATTTTCAAGGCTGGCGAGTCAGCAATAATGAAAGTCAGTGATCCCATGGAGATCTTCCAGGTTGTGCAGACGATCCCTAGGAGTATGTTGGATGCCAACTCCCTCCTCGATGTCTGCTTTCGGAGGCGAGGAGGTTTCGCAAGCATCAGTCAGGATGTGGTGAACCGTCGCAGGAGAGAACGGAAAAGATTGGTGCAAGAGGGGATCCTGAAACAAGGGCTCGGCGCGAAGAGCGAAGACATGGTGAGGAGGATGCGAACGCGGTTAAAAACTCGCGGCGGCATGAGAGTGGGAACCAACTGAGCTGAAATATTCTTTAAGCGAGGCGTTTGGGAGTCAGGAGACCTGGGGTTCTCGAGGTTCTGGGAGGAAAAGGATGGTGGTCATGGAGAACGTATATTGAACGGCCGTAATCATGTGAAAGGGAAGGCGGGAAGGCTGAACACAGGCAGAGACGGCAGGCGCTGCGCTGGACACGCTTTGCCATGAATATGCTGACCGAGACATAGTGCAAAAATGTTGAACTTACAACCTGTTTCTTGTTTTCCTTCTGCTTGCTCATGCTAGCAGAAGCCGGATGGTGCGCGGAACGCCAGTCATGCTTCACAAGTGGTTGGCTAGCATGCTACCCTTCAACAAGGATTGAAGCTTCGTGCACCCAGTCTGACATCCTACGTACGGCGTCGTACTTGCATGAGCCCCGGTTCCACCGTCTGCGATCAAGCAGAAATGACATGATGTCTCGAAAGAGGTAAAAGCGGGGACCACTATCACCAGCTTTTTGGGCCGCACGGCCGCGTTGAAGATATTCTACGAGTGGCCGATTCGATATGGAGGGAAGGTTCAATTAAGGTCCGGCTTTGTTCCCCAGATGACAATCGCACCCTCTCGCGTGGCTTTGAAGAAACTTCTTCTGGAATTTCCTGAGCCTGGTAGGTACTGTATATTGGACGCCAGGTGGCCAGACCGGTCTGTTCGAGGGGACACATCTCGCGATAAGAATGGAACTGTAGGATCCTCAACGGGAGCCCTCTGGTGTTGGAAGCTGACTGGTGACCAGTCCCACCCGGGGCGGTCCTCAAGTTACTGCAGTGACTGCATGCAAAGGCTTCCAATACGAGCGAACATTAGCGATCATCTTTGTTCATGTGAGCACTGATCGTTGGTCGACTCGCGATGTGCCCCAATTGCTGGTGTGCAGAAGAGCAGGGCAGCTTCTCCTGTCCAGGATGCCTAGACCTTGACCGATCAGGGCCAGCAAACCTTCGACTTCACATGTTGGGTCATGTCTAGTGTCATCCATCCGACGGAGAAGCAAGAATGGGTCGACACAAGTCACCTCACTCCAAGTTGTCCTGCGCGGGATCCGCGACATGTGAATTTATACTTTTGCTACTCGCCATTGCAGTGTCGTCAATTCTCGCGCCTGCCTGATGGGAACGCACGGAGTATAGGCAAGAACGCGCGATCGCCGCTATTGTGCTGGAAACCGCTGTTTGGGTGCAATGCCAGGGAATATGTAAGTCGATCATCAGTCACATCATCGTCATTCACATACCTGCAGCTGTGGAAGACATTACCTCATAACACCTTCTTACATGCTCTCTCTCTCTCCCACAGCATCAATCTCTCCCTCGCCGACGTCGTCAAATGGCCCAAAGCAAACTACGCCAACCCTCACCGCCGAAAATGGATGCCCGGCTATGCCGCCTTCCTCTACGCCCTCGCCACAACCTCCGTCCTTATTCGCGCTCTCTCCCGCGTCCAGAAAGCCCGCCACAATGGCACGCGCTCCACGACCCTCCTTGGCCTCGACGATATTATTCTCGTTATCGGCTGGGGAACTCTCACTTGGTTCACAACCCTCAACATCCTGGGTGCTGAGAAATACCAAACGTCTCGACACATGTGGGATGTCGAACCCTCGATATACTCGCACATGGCGAAAATTACCTGGCTCGCTGAGTTTTCTTTCCTGGTCTGCGGAGCCTGCGTCAAGGTCTCTGTGCTCCTGTTCTATCGACGGCTGGGGTCGGGCACGTATTCGAGAATGTGGAGTTGGGCATGTATTGGTGCGATCGTCTTCACGCTGGCGTGGACACTGGCGTTCATTCTGGCGTTGATTTTCAATTGTTCTCCGACCGAGGCTTACTGGATGGGTTTCTCGATCAAATATACCAAGAAGTTCTCGTGCGTGGATACTACGGTGAACAATTTGTTAGCTGGGATTATGGCAGTAATCTCGGACTTGTATGCGGTGGCGTTGCCATGTTTTTTGATGAGGTGAGTTGTCGGTCGTGGTGGTCGTATGGAGTGGAGGATTAGTTGCGCGATTACTGATCTTTCTGGATGAATAGGAAAATACAGTTGCCCAAAGCACAGAAGATTGGATTATATGCTGTCTTTTCAGCTGGTCTGTTGGTCGTGGCAGCGGGATCTGTCCGGACGTATCATCTCTATCGTAAGTCAATTGATCACACAGCCAAACAACGTTTACCAAGCTGACTTCCACCACAGAGGTCGGCCACTCATCCGATGTGAGCTCAATCATATTCGACGTCTTCGTATGGTCTCAGTTGGAACTCTGCATGGGGTTTATGTGCGCCTCTGCGCCCAGTCTCCGCATGTTTGGGAGGAGATACTTCCGTGGCCCCTACAACCACCTCAAGAAGTACCTTGGCTCATGCACCGGACGCAAGCCTCACCGCAAAGGCGAAAGTCCTGGTGCTGTCGAACTATCGATACGAAAAATCGACTGTCCATACGAACAAGTTCGAAACGAATTCAGCCACGCGAAACGAAAAACTATGGTCGAGACCAATTTTACCGACGTCACAACTCTTGTGCAACAAGAAGGAGATGAGGATGATGATGACGGAATGGGGCTACAAAAGCCGAAGAAGGTAAAGATACGAGACGAGAGTCTATGCCTGCTTCCTCCAGTCTCCATGCAGCGAGATGAGGGCAAAAGGCAAAAACAACAGAATCGGCAGGAGTATTCAGAGCACTCAACGCAGGGCTCGGGGAATACGGGTGTGTCGATGAATAGCATGATGACGACCGCGACGCATGAGAGTCAGGAGATCAATCTGCAGAACAATATCATCGTGGACGGGAGTAACCGCAGCTGGTTGGAGGAAGGGTTTGAAGGGGATGGCTTGAGGATGTTGAAGTCGTATCTATGAAAGTGGCTTAGGGCGGACGGGACAGTCGATTTTGAATTGAGCGTTCTCTCGCAAATGGGGTTTTGGAATATGCCAGATTGGGTATATCTGCTTTGCTGATTTCACGTGCATGGTACCATTTGCGAGTTTGTAAAGTTCCGCTCGGAAATGAACCTGACATCAGGTCGAATGGTTGTAACGCTGCTTGTGGCCTGATGCACTGTGAATTGTCTCACGATGGTCTCTAAGATTCGGCCCAGGGCCCAGGGCCCTTTGCTTGGTGTCTGGACCATTACCTACAAGCCCAAAATGGACTGCCGTCGGGCGCTTGAATCAGTCATCAGCAACGAGTGGCCTTCATTCGAGCCCTCATGATTAATGAATCACGCCAACCAGATAAGGTGGAGTGACCCAAGAGCTAGCAGATGCATTGCATGATCCAACAGTTAACCTTTTCCGCGACACGCCGAAGAGCTTACGGATGACTTTGCAGTCGACAGATAACTAGGGTCGAACCCTGTCGTAGGGCATAGACAAGGAAGCAAGGTAGTAGACAGATTGACCAAATTGACGAATCTGACCATCTATTTCGAGAACGTCAGCCTTGTACAGCTGCGAATCGAGGGGTTGAAATAACTTTGTAGAGAGAATACTGAAGCAGTTCCGTCAGGCTCCGATGTGTTCGGATGCTCGATCTTGTACGAAGCTACTCTGATCGCAGTACATTGAATTCCAAATGGCGTGAGCAAAGGTCCACGTGATGGACTGGATTATGTCCAAATGCCAACAGCCGCGCCCATTTTGCACACGCGCCGGCGGGCACTTGGTATGCTGCATGCGTGCTATCAGACTGCTACACGCAACAAGGTTAATGGACTCTGCAGGGCCGAACAGCCACCGAATATCCCGATCGAGTATTGGCGCGTACGCGCCCAGCCTCATCCGCATCTATGCCGGGCTTGGATCAAGATCCAACTGCATTGATAAGCCTGCCATTCTCATCATGGTGCTTATTCCAACGTCGGCCTACGCTACACCACTGGCTTGGTCCCAAGCGTCTGGTAAGACTGAGTCATGTTCCTGGCGCCTGTGTGGCAAGCATCTAGTGCCATGGCCGAGGTGGAGTGAAGGAAATTGACAACGATGAAAAGCCGCTGGTTGCATTGATACTGACTATAGGCTCGCACGTAGGATACCCTTTGACCTATGGTGCCGCGAAAAGCCGGTGGCGCGCGAAATGGGGCGATCGGATATCTGAGCTGTCCGCTACTGTCTCGAATGGAAGTGGAGCTGCAGAGAATTAGCCCTTGTTCTCGACATTCTTTCAATTCATTTCTGGCTTATTGACGGGAGCGTGGGTCAGAGTGTGAATACGTTCTCAACAGTAATCTTCAGACAGGGATAACTGTAATTGAATATGATCTTTCATCATTTGGAGGTGCGGATAGGATCTCGGAATGCGGTTGTGCTTCGGCACGTTGAGTTTGGACTTACCATAGCAAGTTTTGAGGTTGATATCTAGGCACCGCAAAGGATTCCCATGACTTCTGTGATGAATTGATCAATGGTATGCGCATTATGTGCTCAAGATGTGGTTGTCGAAGCAGAAGCCGCATATCCTACAACAGGTGATCTGCACACGAAAGTCAGCATCCAGTCCAAGGTTCTCTGCAGACACAATTGTGTGATGATGTATGAGGGGTTCAGACTGTTGAGCTTGAATATTTTTTGAACTTCATCGACGAGCTCAGAAGTTATCGTTTGAAGAAAAATCATCATGTGATGGATGCTTGGAAAAGACAGGCTGGGTTACACGTACCATAGAAGTCACTACTGTGAGCCAGACCTAGTTGTTAGTCCTGCATCTGCTTGCGGAAGATGCCTTGATGCTCAGCATCATGCTTCGATTTTTATGTGAAGCGCGTCTTGGTCGGAAGCACTTCAGCAGCTAGGTCACCTAGGCAAGCTCATGGCCATGCTGCGATCTCAGACTCCTTCGTGCGACTGAAGATACCATGGCGGCATGATCGTGCAGCTGTCCGGCATGTCGATGGCGGTTCCCGATACGATACGACGCGATGTTGCAGAGGGAGTCTGGGAAGAGAAAGAAATTTGGATTTGGAAGTCGTGGTTCGATGGTCGCTGTGGCAAAAGCTGTGGGACATTCGGGCCAAGGACAAAGATCGCAGCGGCATGTGAACAGTGTGATGCTGTAAGCAGTAAATGAACACATATTGATCTACATCACTTGTCCAATACAACACTCCACTACTCTACAGTGCAAGCGCAGACACTTGTCACGGTGTTTGCAACCAAAGCTATTCGAAACGCCCTTCGATCTTTCCCACCAAGCCAGCAGCCCTTTCCTCTGGAGCCTGAGCGCTCCACCCTCTATTCAACATGGGCGGAGCGCTGTCCATGTTCAGCAAGCTCATCTGGACCAAGAAAGAGATCCGCATCCTGATTCTCGGTCTGGACAATGCTGGCAAAACCACACTCCTGTATCGACTCAAAATCGGCGAGGTGGTGACCACGATACCCACCATCGGTTTCAACGTCGAATCGGTGACGTACAAAAACCTCAACTTCAATGTGTGGGATTTGGGTGGACAGACGAGCATAAGGCCGTACTGGAGGTGCTACTACAGCAACACAGCGGCGGTAGTCTTTGTGATCGACAGCTGTGACACAGAAAGATTAGGTACAGCGGGCGAGGAGTTGAGGGCCATGTTAGACGAGGAGGAGCTGAGGGATGCGAGTTTGTTAGTGTTTGCGAACAAGCAGGACAGCCCTGGAGCCAAAGGCGCTGGTGAGATCAGCGAAGTGCTACGGCTTGGAGAGTTGAAGGATAGGAATTGGAGCATAATGGCTTGTTCTGCGGTGACAGGAGCGGGTGTGAACGAGGGTATGGACTGGTTGGTGGTGAGTGGTGAAGACCTTCTTGTGAATCATTCGTTTCAGACACTGACGAGGTGACAGCAAACGGTTGGAGAAAACGCGTGAGGCACTAGGAATGAGAAGTAAAAGCTAGGGTAATTTGGCAAGCTCGGACATCTGCATAGACTTGCATAGCATGGCGTTGTGGTGCACAGGAACTGGGTGGGCAAGCATTGTCGAACAGACGTGCGGACAAAGACGGCAGCACTTTAGGCAGGTTTCATCGGTATCGAGCGACTTCTCAGCTCACAGTCGCCCCTCGAAAGCGGTGAACGTATTCGACAAGCAGAGGAAGCTTGTCAGAAGGCAGCATCGACTGCCTGCTACTGACCACGAAGAAGAAAGACACTGACATGACATAGGACACCTGGTCGCTTACTTCAGGTTTGGTTGCCATTACGAGAGAAGCCATACGCCTGCCACCATGCGAGACCTACTTGCGACGTTCGGATCTTGGAACTCGACAGTCTTGAGAGCTCGCCCGTTCTCAGACTTCTGGTAAGACCAGTCCTATAAAACCTGAAGCCGGTTCTGCTTGGAGCCACTTTCCCGATATTCCAAGCGCGTGGGCGATGTCAGACCCACGGAGCTCCGTGATTCCCGGCAGTCGCAGTATGGGCTGCTAATCTTCGAGCTTGTATCTACGTTCGTTAGGCCCTTTGCGGTCTTGCTAGTGGATCGATGCGCGAGTTGTCATCACAAAGATGCAGTCCACATAGTGCCAAGCAGAACGTTTAGTGAGGAATAAGCAGCGTGAAGCTCGAACAACTCCTTCGGCACATATGCTTCTCCACGGGAATTTTAATTCAGCCGCACGACCGGAGGCCCTCACTTCGTCACAGCCATTTACTGTTTCTCCAGGTCTTGCGTAACCATCACGATGCTTAGCACACGCCCGCTATGCAAGGGTTGCGGGGAAGCAAGAAAGTACTATGGTACAAGATCGTCGTATACCAAATCCAAGCTTGCTGGACAGTCTCTCAACATTGGCAGTGACGACTAAGTCTTTGCTTTGTTTCGAGCACGAGGGAAATTAGGATTATGGCGTTCCAAATTTGCCAGAGCCTCTCGTTCTGGAAAGCTGTAGTCGCCTCATTTCATCTCAACAGTCAACATGTCCTCCATGACAAATGGCCAGTCTAGCACGTTTCCCCCTGTCAAGCTCTACACGACTCTCCACGATTTATATCTGGATGGCAAGGAAGGTCCTTTAGAGGAAACATTGTGTGTGGTAAAACCCAACTCGGACCCCAAGTATGGCGAAGTCGTTCCCTTCAATAGCAAGTATACGATCCATTCAGCACAAGTAGGAACCGGTATAGTGTCAAGGCCCAGTTCACATGCTACTCTGAGAGTAATTTGACCTATACTACAGCGGACGACCTTGCCCATCTTCAGATGGAAATTAACTGCTATTTACTGATGTTCTACGCCGGACCCATGCAAGTTGCCTTCATCGGCGTTGCTGAAGGACAGACTGAAGACGAGATTGAGGGAGGACAGGACGGCGATGTGGCAGATGCTGCTGGTTGATTTTGGTGCTGTAATTCGCAAAATTTTCCACATTGTGCACACTGTGTTGTTTCTTGCGAACATGTTCACTTAGTGAAGTCTGAGGCTACAGGGATCACGAAGTTGAGCACGTGGGCCTTGGTGTTCGGCTCTTCAAACATCCTGCGTGCTGCATTCTTCCACAACAACGATGACCACATCTCCGAGCATGCGCCACTGACTCGTGCTGCATAGATGGCATCGCCACAAGGCTTGTTTTCTCGATACAGGCATGCGCTGTCACGCACGAGGCTCGCATGGCGCAGCGAGCATCAAGGACGCGGGAAACATGATCGACACGGACGAAGGATGGCTGAGCTGATGACACTGACGCCGACTTCGTGGCGGACACCAATTCTTGCTCGAAGGTGTGAGGCCGCATCCTGATTCTCGTGCGCGGTCAGACGTTCGCACGCCATGTGTCGAAATGAGCTCTCCACGCGAGTGAGTGTCCGGACGATGGAACACGAATTGCGGCAGGCGATATTATGGCAATACATTTGCACGCTCCCCACAAGACTTTCCTTGCTTTGAACAGACCGCAAACGCTACGTCGATCATCAAGAAATCCTGTTCGGCAACGCGCCACGAAATGGCTTGCCCAGACGGCTGGTAGCGCTGGGGAACGCTGCTCAACCTCAACTGCCACGCGACCGCCAATTGAACGCGCAGAGTGACTTCCTCTCCGGCCAAGAACTGGACTGCATCTTGCCGATTGCCGCTGTCGTCTCAGCTGCGTTCAGACGCCGTCGCGACTGCCACATTCAATAAAGGAAGGCGTCCCTCGCACATGCCAGTCTACTGACTTACATCTTCTGCTTCTGCTATGCGCGTCATCTCATCGTGCTATTCCCAGGCCATATCAAAACAACACCCAATGCTATCGAATGCAGAAATATCGCATAGGAAGTACTGGTCTGTGGTTCGACATTGAGAACATAGGAGCCCAACGCCAACGCCGGCCAGCATGGCAACGATATGTTCAGAACCTGCCACGATGGGCGAGGTGCGCCATAACAGGCTTGCTAGTCCTCTGTGCAGCTCTGGGCTTTCTGCGCGGATGTCGCGACCTCAACGACCAGGCGATTAAGCAATATCCCACCGATTATTCCAAACTGCAACCTGCGGTGGCCGCCTTCACAGAGAGTGCACACCCTGTTCGCTTCTCTAGCGGCGCCGCAAGACCACAGCGATTCATCTCCGGATCATACAAAGAGGACCTTCAAACTTTCCCGAACAGCATAGATGAACGCTATGCCTTCATCAAAGCTCTGGCAAGCGGAAAGGAAGGCAAAGCAGCACTATACCATGACCGAACAAATGGCAGCACTGTCGTGGTCAAGATCTTCTACAGCATATCTCGCAATCGTCTACCATCAGCGATTGTGGATAATTTTGCCAATTTTACCACCATGTGGCCTGCCGAGATCGAGGCAAGTCTGCTACTGGGCACTCGCGGCGACTCTGATTTCGTCCCTGTCGTGGATTATTTCATCCTCCAAACTCCATCGGGCTGGTTCTGGGCGCTGGTGACTCCCTTCATAGCACGAGGAACGTTGGCGCATCTCGCCGAGGATGAGCACAGCTCGTCAACGAACAGAACGATCGACAATATTGATGCGCTCTATCGGCCGACGTTCGACACCATGCTCAGCCAGCTTCAAGGTCTCCACAGCATGGGGTATTGTCATGACGACGTCAAGCCGGACAACATCTTCGTCGATCATCCGCACCGTTGGTTGCTCGGTGATCTCGGCAATGTGAGGCACATTAATCATCCCTGGCACAGCACGAAATCTTGGATTCGACAGAATCAGTAAGTCGAGCATTCCCATAACGCCCATATTGCGGCATTATTGCTTACCTTTATTCAGGTGGTCCAATTGTACAGTCAACGACCTTCGCAGAGCTTACAAATCGTATCTATGGTTCCTACGCCACATTGGAGGAGGCGACTTCGATCGACAGTTCTGGGATGGGAAGAAAGACTGGAGCCGCATGTATTGGCAATTCATGGAGCGTTGGGTCAGCCTCGCTAACGGTGAAGATAAGAGCTCACTGTGAGTATCAATTCCTTCCTTGATGGGGCAATACTGTGCCCATATTCGACAACTGTCGAAGGCCCTTCGAACTGAGATGCACTATGCTGACATCCTCTTTCAGGCATTACAGAGCTCAGGCCATTCTGGATGAGACATTCGCCGATCACGCTTCCATCGTCAGTGGTCAAGTCTGGTCGAGGCGCAGTGAGCGAGAGCTACTGTGTACATCCATCCCAAGGAGACTGTGGGAGTGGTCAGATCACCTTGGTTTGACCTGAGCAGTGAACTTGAGCAAGAATGAGTAGACTCACGACGACCTGAGAAGACCTTTATAGAGCGTGGAGTACGACTCTGCGATTGTCAGCCTCGTTTGAAAAAAACCTGTGCGAGGAGTAGACCAGCCAATCAATTCACGATGCATTGTCGTTCAGCTGTGGCTCAGCCACTGCAAGCTGAAATCCTTCGAGCAAGGATCCGAGGAGGAACGTCACTCCAAGCGCCAGCCAAGACAAGAAACCTACAGCAGGCAGAAGTTCCTCAACACTCATGACAGTATCACTGTCTCGACCTCACATCTCAAGCCATCATCATTCCTTACTTGCTGGACTATAACATTGTTCCTGCTCCACAACATCTTTTACCTGTCCGCGACTTCATACAGCCTATCAGGAATATATTTGCCCGAACATGAGCGAGACCATATCTTCATCTCAACCTCGCTCTCGACGCGCCTGCAGCGATCCAATAGGCAATGGCCCTATAGACGGTAATCCTCGGACCGGCATAGGCTGCACGATTTGCTGCAACAATGATAAATATGGATTCGGAAGCTCCGTGTGTGGGAGATGTAATCGCTGCCATGGATGCGGATCGTCAAATAATGGAATCGGCCCAATACAAGCAGTTTACTTTGGCGGTAAAAAGATTGTCAAGAAAATGACTGCTACGAAGTCGAAAGATGAAGGGTCGACGGGAGCGAAGGCAGATGGCGAGGTTTAGTAGGAAGTTTGCTCGACTGTTCATGTTGTGGACGGTATGTCGCATCTTCTTTATTAACGTGCGAAAGATCATGTCACCAAGGTACAGCAAAATAATGACTTACCGCAGGCGCAACCAACACGACTCTCGTAGAAGTCTCGACCCATGAACAAGAATATTCATCATAATAATTTTCTATATATTGGGTATCCTAAACGATCGCCGCGTTAAGGACCAGGTCCAGCCCAGGCCTGTACATATTTACTACATTTCGCTCACGCTCTCGATACTGTACAACACGATATATTCCAAACCAGCGATGAAATTTTGTGGTTCAGATTCCCATCTCTTACCAATCTCCTCCTCGGTGTGTAGCCGGCCATCTCGCCCTCCACGCAGGTCCGAACTTGTACACTACGGGAATCAAAAGCGTGAAGAAGCCGATGATTGCCACGTAGATGAGCATGGAGTCCAGGTATCCGAACTCCGAAACCCATTCTGTTACCCGGAAAGACAGGATAAAAGCGATCAGGCAGCGGAAAGATGCGATGTTGACTAGTGCTGGGCCAGCCAAGTGCGGGTAGGTTTCGAGGACGTAGACTGCTCCAACGGTATTGGTGCCGAGGAAGCCGAAGGCAATCAGGCCGAGACCCAGAAGGAAGACAGCCCAGTGATATTCGCCAATGTGGGAACCTGCGAGGCCGTAGACAACGCAGCCGACGATGGTGCATACAGTCGGGATTATGAGGTTGAGGAGTTGGTTCTCGGGCAGGCGTTTGCCTCGAGCTTTTGCCACCCAGTTTGCTGTCCAATCAGCGCCGAATCCGGTCAGGAATGCGACGAAGATGGCGCCGATAAGGACTGGGACCATGCAGAGGCCGATATGGTAGAAGGACCATCTGGATGGGATTAGCGACCTTTTTCGGGCTGTTCGGTGGATTCAGCTGTCACTTACGACCACGGCCTTGTGAGCAGAGGAGCGGCTACGTTGTACCCTGCAGCAAATGTCGCGGCCATCATTGCACTGTTCAAGCAAGTGACGAAAAAGATCTGCGGGTAAAGGAATGTGAAGATGGTGTCGAGGAAGGCTTGCCAGCCCTTGCTCCACTCTGGAGGAGCATTGAAGAGTGCCAGGTCACTTCGCCATGTGCGAGGCGAGTGCGCAATGATGCTTTCGCGGCGTGGGACGCCGTCTGGTAACACGTTAGCTAAACGAGCATGGTCTAGGATTGCGAACGGGCAACTCACTCATCTCAGCTCGGGTGCGGTGCCACTTCGTCTCTGGGAGGAAAATGTAAACGCCGACGAGGAAGAAGCCGCCGAAGATGCACGTGATGAAGTAGACCCATCGCCAACTGAGGCTGACCACAATGTATGGTGTGGCAATACCGAGGCCGATAATGATGACACCTTGCGCAGCAAAGACGATGGAGATCCAGGTGTTGCGCTCGTGTACCTAATAGGAGCGTCAGATATGCAACACACCCGAGGGCAGCGTGCGAGCTAGCACCACTTACAAAAACCATATCTTGAAGAATAAAAGGAATCAGACTCTCGACTGTGCCAGCTCCAATCGCTTGAACACATCGAGCTGCAATGTGTGATTCCAGAGAATGGCTGTGGCCAGCCCAGAAGGCGCCAGCGATGGCAATCACTCCACTGAGGAGCAGCACTGGGCGGCGACCCACGGAGATTGCCAGAGGAACCAGAGCCAGATTGGCGAGGCCCATGACCAGCACCGGCATGGAGGCGAGAAGCTGGACTCTCCATATGGGCGGTGCGCCTGGCAGAGAAGCCAGAGACTTGATAGGATCGATGCCTTCGGGAAGTCCACCTCCAGAGCTGGACAGCGGTGCCAGCAGTGATGGGTTGAGACCTGCATATTCGAGGAAGAATACCGGCAAGAGGGCGCCCAATATGAGTTCGGCTGCGGCAGCCAACGCGCCAAAGAAGCAGAGGAAGAATGCTGCAAGCAACTTGCGCCATAGGCTCAGGTTCATAGGATCTTTTGGGTCCTTCTCATTGTTAGCCTGTAGATCAAAACCTTGTGTGCGATAGAGCACGTACCGAAGTAGGTGCTGGCTGCTTGACCAACACGCCGCCTTTGTATAATAGGCCATAGTTTTCGAACTTGGTTGTCGTTTCTGCTCCATTCTTGAGCTTCTCCTGGCTCAAGGACCTCCCAAGGCTCCCGGAACTCTCTGATCTCTCCGTCTCTGAAATGGACATGCCAAAGCCATGCTTCCTTTCCGATCTGTTGTCGTCCATACTGCGGGGTGGTCGTCCTTCACTAGATGGTCCGCACTGGAATCTCGAGCCTGGGTTCGAGCCCAGCGGTCCTCCGTGACGAAGGAAGATGGCTAGTTCTGAAGTGCTGTTTGCAGAAGTAGGAGTTGCGTCGCGTGGTTGCATATTAGTCCGCCGAGGATGGCGCGGTGGCGCCGTGATGCGGTCGACGTCGACGGACTCCATAGCTGATCGACGAGCTTAGCTCTCTAAGCGGAGCGCGTGAAACGTGAGAACGAGTCGCAAGGTGTTACACTATAGAGGGCGGTAGTGAAACGCAGCCAGTAAAGGAGTGGTACCAACATGTTGGCGCGGTGGGCGTCGTTGGCGTCCGGACCAGCCGAGATTGCCCACGACTGAATTTGGATTTGACTTCTTCTGTGGACAGGCACCAAAAAGGGCGCTGAGCAGGCATGGCCGTGGTGAGAGTGCGTGCGATCCCGGCGTGCAGAAGTGTATACCGCTGCAGAAGCATGGATCAACCCCAGGGTCCCAGGAAACGGAGATGGTGGTCGAATGGCAACGCGCAACGCCCAACTTCTGATTCGTTTCCATTGCAACGGACCGGAGGGAGCAGCGCGTTCAACCTCGGGATACCACAACGCACGTCGCATGAATTCTGAGATGGCAGCGACCTCGATGATTGTGGTTGCTGGCCATCCACACGATGCGCTCGGCGTTTTCTTGGCTCAGCTTGTGATGCTTCTCCGCACGTGCCCAACGCTGGTGGCAGATGAGAAAGCACATTTTCCGACGAGTCAGAATGCAGCGCGCTGACTCCCTCCTGATATTGCTTCATCACTGCTGATGACACCTCCCATGGCGCATGCTCGAGGGAAACGTGGACACTTGGTCAACACTCGACCGCGCTGCACAATGCGCTGGTGCCAGAGTGCACGAGCGCAAGTCAGCCACCGAAGCTCTCGTTGTGAAACACGCAGCGACCATGCATCGACAGGGAAAGGCTCGATTGCTCAACACGCTCGATGATCGATGCGACCACGGCCCCTTCAGCCTCCGCTGCCGGTGGGCGAGAAGGCGGGGGACCGCACAGTCTTCTGTCGGCGCGTCACATCAGACCCAGTGGTAAGAGACTGTGATGAGCCCACTGACAGATGCAGCAAGACAGATCTCTTCTGTCCCCGAGTCGAGCGAGCACTAGTCCATCGCGACTCGACAAGGCAACCAGGCATCAAGAGCACGCCCGGTGCGCGAACTCTACAACAATAGCACCACCATCAACTATTAATATCACCCTCCCGCGACATGGTCGACACAGATCAGCTTCTGCTATGCACGCAGACACGGCTTGTGCTGTAAATCGACATGAGCTCCAGCATCGAGTGCGAGTCCAGCCGCTCCATCAGTAGACGTAAAAGTTCGTCGTCTCATCTCCGCTCTGCCTGATCTTGCGGTTCCTTCTCATCATCATAAATTTGGCCACCCACGCAAGAGCGGCAGTAGCCATGGAGAAGCCCGCACTGCTGCCCAGAGCAATAGTGTAACGTGGGCCATCGCTCTTCGGCCAGAGGTATGGTGTCCAAATAAAAGAGCTGACCATGATAGTCGTCACCATCGAGACAGCAGCTGCCTTCTTCTCCTTCGTCTGACCGCACACAGAGGCACACCAGCCCAGGATCAAAGAATTGACTGCATAGGTACCGATGGAGAAGATGATCATCGCAACGTACCGCCCGGCCACGCTGTTCGTTGCTACGGCTGCAACGAAGCCGGCCGTTGCCACGCACTTGGATACCGTGATATGCCATGTGCGTTCGTTGAATCTGCCGGACATCCAGGAAACGAGAAGCGTGGAGAAACCGGCGATCAGATAAGGTGGGCAGACGAGAACGAGAGTGATGGTCTGTCCATATCCGAGAGTCTCAACGACAGTAGGGAAGCAGGGAAAAATCAGCGAAAATCATTTCACACATGACGACCAACTCACAAGTTCTTGAAGCCGTTCGCGGCAAGATGCATATGCGCCATGATCGCAAACACCCAGACCATAGGGTCTTTGCAGGCCTGAGACAACCCTTTCCAGACACTGACTTCACCTTGGTTCTCCGTGGTATCGAGTTCGATTCGGTTGTACGCAAGCAGTCGCTCCTCCTCGGTAAGCCATTTGGTATTGCGTGGATAGTCTGGTAGAATCCACCATGCTGCGATACCGATAACTGCAGTGATGACGCCTTGGAGAATCTTGATCAAGTTAGCTTCATGACTACTACATGTGCTCCTTGGACAACACTCACAAATAGCCATTGCCAGCCAGCAATACCCGCAACATCATCCATCCCGTAGAATACACCGGCAGCGATGAGACCGGCAAATGCTGTGGCGGCAATGTTGCCCGTGTATAAAATGGCAATCCGAGTCGCGATCTCCTTTCGAGTATAGAAGCAGCCGATGATGTACACCGCTCCAGGATAGAACGGAGCTTCCGTCATTCCGAGAAAAAATCGAGTCAGGAGCAGTCCTGTGAATCCACTTGCTACTGCTGTCAGAGCAGATACGGCAGCCCAGATCACCTGGTTCGAACACTGTCAACAGTTGTCTCAGAATCGCAAACGAGAATGACGAACCATCATTATTGCCATATATTTGCGTGGACTCGTGCGCGTTAGGAACATGTTCGAGGGAACACCGCCTAGAATGTAACCGACAAAGAGAATCGACACGCATGTTTGGTATTCTGGTAATGGTCAGGCCAGGATCAGACGGGGATCATTGACTGCCACTCACGAATAGAGCTGAGATTCAGATCTTCTTCGATTTTGTTAATTCTAGCGAGTGCGATTGCTGTTCGAGGTCAGTCCTTGCTATAATTTACATGTCGCCCGGTATACTGACCATTTCTATCTAGGTAGTTTAGGAAGTACATTAAGAAAAGCATTGGCTATCTCGCACATTAACAAAAAAGACTTTCGAACGCATAAGTGCTTTGCAAGACGCACCATAATCCATCGATCAAGCTTCTTCACCAGAGCAATTTCTCGCGGATCTGTCTTCTCGTGGGCACCGGAGTAATCGATCTTCTCCACGACAGGAACAGGCTTGACGAACTCATCGTGGTCCGACACGGCAGCAGGGGAAATATGATCTTTGTGATCGTCGAAAACACCCATGATTGCGCTTGTGATTTTGTGTGAATTGGCGGAGGAGTATATTCGCCACAGATCCAGCTGTACCACGGACTGCTTTGTCGAGAGCCGAAGCGACATCTCTCCGCATTGTTGTATACTATCCGCCAAGGACGGGCGAAGCGACCATCACCACCACTCTCGAAGTGGCTGCAAAACCAAGCTGGCCCGTATGCATTGGCATGCGAGACTAAGGCGCAATGCCCATGGGGTGGTAGCACTTCATCCACGCCGCAACTGCTGTACGACCCGGCCCCCGCTCGCTTCTCTTACACTTCTGTCGAGCATGGCGCATAGACGAACAAGCAAAGCTCACTAGCGCATTGGCTCAAGAGAATGGTGCAATGCATGTCGCAGGCTTCGCGCGTCTTGGAAAGCGAATATCTTTCGGATCCCTGTAAAAGCCATGCCATCTTCCAAGACTTTTGAGCTGCGGAGAAGATATGCAAGGCGGCGCGAAGGCGAGGTTTTAAGCTGCGGTAGTAGTGGTAACTACCATTAAAAGCAACTTGAAGAAATGCGCCATGCCCGTCAGATGCCTATTCGATACGATGATCGAATTGCTGGATTGGACGCAGCGCCCTTTAGTCTTGCCTTTTGTTTGCTTAAAAGTTCTGCCTCTTTTGCAGTGACTAACTAGGCGTGGATAAACGGGGACTTGGCAAGGGCTTGGGATGGCGAAATGCATCGTATCTGGCGGATTCGTGATACATTCGAAGCTCTGCTGTGGTACCCATTCTTGGAAGGGAAGAACACTAGAAGGTGTCTAGAAGTGCCACTGACGAATTGTCGGAAAGTTTCAGCAATTCTGTTGCACGGGAATGTCAGCTGCAGAAGACTTTCAGGCCAGACCCGTCTAGGAGGTAGTGCAGGGAGCTCACGTGCTAGCAGCACAAAGCTATATGCGTATCAAATGGACGAAGCAACTTTGTGGGGGAGACGATGTCTGATAGTGGAAGTAGAGTCGAAGAAATTAAAATCTGGGTATCACATTTGTGGTATGCACGACGTCTTGTATTCGTACGAGCTACCGACGCCATTCGCCTTTGCATTGCTCCGAGCCCCATGCTGACCCATGTCGTCAGGCCCAATACGTAACGCCGTCAAATACTTTTACTCGTCAAGGAGACAAAAATCTAGTTCATCTGGCGGATGAGCTGGTTGATGTACTCCTCACGGTTACCAAGGTCACCACCCTCGATGAAGTGGCGGAACTTGCGCTTGTGGAAGCCGCCAGTTGGGTTGGAGAGCTTGAATGGCCAGAGGAAGTTGGAGGCTTGCTTGAAGTTTGGTCCGACCTGGTAAATCTCGTGGATCAGGTCCTCCATGCAGACGATGCCGTACTTGCCGAGGTGCTCCTCGATGATGGAGTTGTCGGTAAGAGGGATGCGGTGCTTCTGGGAAGTCTTGGCGTATCCGCGCTTGTAAATAAGCTCACGGACAGACTTGAGGTTGGGGTAACCGTAGGCAACGAATGGCTCGACGATCTTGAGCATCTCAGAGGTAGCCTTGGTCAGGCGGATGAAGACACCATTGTTGATCTGGAGGAGACGCAGGAGCTGGAGAGTCTTGCGCTTCTTTGGGTCGATTTTGTTGATACCCTTGATGCGGACGACGAAGACGAGCTTTGGCTCGGCTGGGACGTAGTAGGAGCCCTCAGACTTGGCGACACGGGTGAGGCGGATCTTCTCGCGCTCTTGGTCGCGGTACTCCTTGACGTAGGACTCGGCGCGCTTGAAGATCTGAGCACGCTTCTCCTTGTTCTCCTGTGGATGCACTGTCAGCGATATGTTCTCGAAAAGCCCGCTGAATCGACGTGAATGTGATTGTTGTCACGATCAGTCCCGAAAGATGGTTAACTAAGAAGACAACATCGCCCGAAAGCTAGTCTCTTGGGTTGGATATTCCTTCATCATTGTGCACTGGGCAGCGTATCGGGGACGACCAACCTTCTTGCGAGCCTCACGCTGCTCAGCCTTCTCGGCGCGCTCCTTCTCCTGGCTCTTGCGCTTCTTGAGGAGGGTCTCTGGCACCAGGATCTGGTCCTTGGTAGCAACCGAACTGTAGCAGAAAAGTCAGTCGGCCGCACGGCATGGTGATGCTCTGAGCGAAGAATTGCGGCACAGTGATCTGCTGGCTCTCATGCATTCTCCGCTGAGCACTCTTAGACAGAGTGTTTTTAATCAGTGCGACAAATCGCAGCTGACAAGACCTCGCGAGGCGAGAGCGCCGGCTCTTTCGAGCGGCAATGACAGGAGTTCCCTCGCTGTCGTCCACTTCACATTCTGGCGAGCCACGGCGTGACTACGCGCAGGATTGAGGCGGCATTGGAGTATGGTGTTGCTGCTGTGCGTGCATTTCGGCGACAAGCGAGCAAATCTTTTCGAGCGGCGGCGGACCGACTGTGCTGCAATTCTCCCGGCTCAAGTGTAGACGTACGTCTTGACCTGCTTAATTGGGGCCATTGTGAATGATCGCGGTCCTGGGTGATGAAGGAGAGGCGGTCGTTTGGCGTTGGGCGGTGCAGAACAGAATTCAGGATGGAAGCTGCACCTCGAATTTGTGTGGTGCTTCGGACCGGCGAGTGTGGTGTCCGAGCGTCACTTGGCGTTGATGCCTTGTCGCCTGGTGGCGCTTGACCTCATCGACGTATGAAGCCTCACCACTTCGCAGCAAAGTGCAACAACATGTGAGGATGGCATCCAACAGGCGCGGTGTTGGGCTCAGTGCCTTTTCCAATGCTGCTATATCATCAGACAAATATGCTGCTCACGGCGCGTCGCTCAAGTCATCTCACGCCGATGCCCTCGCCAACCAGTTGGCAGTATTCCAGGCGGCTCTCCACAACTTCTCCCTAACGCATGCCAAAGACATCCGCAGCAATCCCACGTTTCGTGCAGAATTCGCACGTATGTGCCATGCCATCGGTGTGGATCCTCTGGCTGGCAGCAATGTCAAAGCTGCCAAGGACGCAGGCGGAAAGGGTGGGAGTGTATGGGCGAAGATGTTGGGCACGAGCGTTAACGACTTCTACTTCGAACTGGGCGTTCGCCTTGTCGAAGTCTGCCGAGAGACCCGAGCAGAGAATGGTGGCATAATTGCCTTTGCTGAGGCAAGGAAGAGGATCGCTGCTCGCAGAGGCTTGGTTGGTGGTGGCATGGACGTCACTGACGATGATATCCAGAGAGCCTTGGAAAGTCTGGAGCCGTTGGGCGGCCAATTCAAAGTATTGACGCTTGGACATACCAAGTACATCCGAAGCGTGCCAAAGGAATTGAATCGTGACCAGGCAAAGGTCCTAGAAGTCATCCAGATCATGGGCTTCATCACTGTATCCATGCTGCAAGCTAATCTGGAGTGGGAGCGAGCTAGAGCTGTTGCAGTCATCAACGATCTTGTTGCAGATGGTATCGTGTGGGTCGACGACCAAGCCGAGGAAGTCGAGTACTGGAGTCCGGCATCCATGCACGAAGGAGGTTGAAGAATTCCGACAATTGAGCAGACCACCTGCCTGTCATTGGTGTCCATCTCACGACAGCAAATTTATCCTCGTCCATCGCAGAAACGTCGTAAGATTGTTGTGGCATGGCGCAGCGTGAAGACTGAATTGGCAAGGGAAGCAGAGACTCACTGCAGAATCCCGAGGTACCCTAACAGTTTTACGAGAAGCTTCCCAGGTCGAATTTCGAGTTCCCAACTCCGCGGCTAAACACAATATATCAACATGTGCGTGATGGTGTCCACGCATCTTGATACCGCAAATGCCTTGACACGAACATGATGAGAGTGCACCAATTGCAACCGGAGGACTCCAACCTGTTTTACATTGCGCTGAGCAGCAGCTACTGCTGGGTTCATCGACACGACCGGCGTTCGCAAGTGGCGATAGTGATACAAACTTCCTTAGTCTAGGTACCTACGTACGCTATGCGACTGAGAACACTGGTTTGACTCCCTATGTATTATGTCACGTGCGCTCGCGTTTTTCACTAGTGACGCCAAGGCTCTACTCTGGTAGGTACAGGATGTTTCTTCCGAAGTGAAGACGGGGGTAACCTAGAAAGGCTCACTCTAGCTTATCTCGGTTATTATTGGTAAGCTTTATTGTCTTTTCAGAGGTTTCACTAGCTCTAAAACCACTGATGTGTAACCGGCATGCTCATAGCATATCCAAGAGCGGGTAGCTACACGTAAATTTAGACGAAATTTGGGTGTGTGCATTTAGTTAACATCCGTGCAGGGACACCCCCGTCTTCACTTCGGAAGAAACATCCTGTACTCTACTCCGCTTCGTGCTCTGCTCTGCGGCTCCCTGTCAACAACTTTCAAGATATCACAACGTGCAATTTGCGCGTGTTACTTGCCAGGATGGCGGCATCATCACGCGTTCTTACTCCTGCCGAGTGGGCTTCAGCGACTACGTTGCCGCCCGAAGAAATACCCAATGTATTCAAAATCGATGAAGTCACAGTCGCGAAAACTGGACTTGACGAAGCCCGCGCCAAGTCAGAAGTTGGTGCCATGGAATTCGCCCGAAGCAGAACTTCCATGCCCATTCCCAAAGTCTACAATTGCTACCTTGTGGAAGACACGCAAAAGTGGTGCATACTGATGGAATATGTTGACGGCACGAACCTGACGCATGCATGGGAAGAAGCCAGCGACGAGTGGAAAACTCAAATTGTCCACCAACTGAGAGGATTCTTGGAAGAAATACGCAGCGTCAAAGGGGAATTTATTGGATCTGTCGATAGGACTTTCTGCCGCGACCAATTTTTCGAAGATCAGGACGACACATTTGGCCCGTTCGCGACCGAAGCAGAATTTCACAATGCACTGATCACTGTTATGAGAAGCGTACAGAGTAATGCCTGGGTAGAAATGGTAGTGGGCTTTGTGGAATCATTGCCAACGCACGATATCGTCTTCACGCATTCGGATTTTCACCCGCGAAATATTATCGTTCGAAATGATAAGATGGTGGCCATTCTCGATTGGGAGCTCGCTGGTTTCTATCCCGCGTACTGGGAATATGTCAAGGCCAACTACCTTCCAAACTGGGATGATGCCTGGGTCAAGGAACGTGTAACGGATCGAATTCTGGAACGTTACCCTGTAGAGCATGCGATACATATCTACGCCAGTCGGATTGTCTGGTGATGGCGACCTTTTGGGCCCCTCACTTCCTGGCTTTTCAGCCACAACGCTACCTCGCGACTCTGCCGGATGAACGAAGGCACGGTCTCAACGACATACGAGCTGCCATTTCAGAGAACTGAGCACGATGATGAACCCTATAAGCTGTCCAGCACGGTACCCATCTCGTCACCGTGTCACAAGGCATGCTCGCAGGAACCGTGCGATATCATCGATCTCATCGGGAACTTTGTACCAGTGGCCCTCATCGTATTCTCTCCACGTTACTTGTAGCCCAAGCGACTGGAGACACTCAGCAGCTTTGGCGCCTTTAGCCATCTTCACCTTTTCATCAGATTTCCCATGCCCGAGGAAGATTGGCGTCCGCGTCCAAGACAGCTTTGATGCTTGGGCAGGCTGCGGCAGATCCATGTTGTCGCGGATCAGACCACAGACCTTAGCTAGCGAAGTTTGCGGCTCCTTGCGTTCATGTTTGCGGTCCCAGATGTCATCTTCAGATCCTGCATCGTCATCAGAAGTAGCGAATGGATCGTCGTCGCCATCTTCGTCCAGGTCTGCAGCTGATTCGTCTACACTCGTCTGGCCCCGATTGAGAACATGGGCAATAGTATCTGCATACGACAGCCAGCCACTCATGCCTACAAAGGCCGCGAGCTGGGACGAAGTATCGATATCATCACTATCGAGACTCAAGAGCACGTGTAAGCTCATGGCGCATCCTTGGCTCAAGCCGCCAATCACTACGTTCGAGGTTCCCACCAACTCAGGTCGAACCGCAGAAGGCTGTTGGGTCCAAGTCGAGCAGCTCAAGATCGGGAACAGTCAAATCAGGCGGGTCCATTTCAAGCGGAACCAAAGCGAGTGGGTCGTCCAGGCGCTCCTGAGCGCTTTCCTTGGCAAGGCTCTGGACACCATGTGTTACTGTGCAGTATTTGTGCTGGTACATTTTTTTCATAGGTACTATGTCGGTCGCTCGAGGTTTCGATCAGGAGATTTGGCATGTGAAACAAGGTTCCTGAATGTATGGTCATGTGTATGTAGCTATGTGCAGAGTGTACCGCAGCCATGATCGATAATGAGTATCGGAAGGACCGTGGCCTGGTCATGACTTCCATGTCGGCAGCATATATGAGTTCGAGCGCATCTTCCTGACCGTCGAATCGCCGGTAGTAAGCTTGGTGCCAAAAAATTCTCGGAGGCATACGGCAGAGGCGAGGTGCGACGATCGGAGGTCTTCATGTAAGCCATTGGCCATCGTAATGTGAGCGAATCCGGAGCGTGGCTAGCGGGACTCAACGCGGCCAGCCACCAAGAAAAATCTGTCAAATGTGAGCATGGCCAAGATACTTATATTTCTTTCCAAAGGCGCTGAAGGGAGTCGCAAGAGCAACCCAGAAGACAGCCGACCGGCATGCGTTGATTCTCGGGAGACATTGTGTCAGTGTTGAATGCCTGTGCACTCGCAACCGCGATAGAAGCAGAGACAGTGCGACAAAGGTGTCCGGCGTCCGTGACTCGGTGGCCATGCTGTGCACGTTGCCGTATACAGCTTGGGAGCAGCCACAGCTGCTTTGCGTAGACCTGTCTGAGACCAGTCCTGATCGCAAAGAGACGGGACTGCAGCACGCATTGTGAGCCGGCGCCAACGTGACTAGCCACCGACTAGGATCTGTCAAAAATCAGCAGCACATGCCCAAAGACCACAATTTGCTTCCCGAACTTGTCTCAAAAGATCTCATCTGGTATCTCAAGTATGCAATGATATTTGACACACAACGTACAGTACGCCAGCGCGATGAAAGACCCTAGACGCAAGAAACAAGCGGGTATTTACTGCGAACCCGGCCATTGTCGCCCCTCCTGAAAACCGTCCACATTCATCTAGATCCCCAAGGTGAACTCGACGCCCACGTCAATGTCACGCGCTGTACACACAGAAAAGTTAGCATATCAAACCTCTAAGTGCTTGTTCGCATTTGTGATGCTGGCAAGGGGAATAAGTCAATGGTGATTCTGTGCAACTCACCAATCTTCACAACTTTGCTAAATTGCACACTCTTTTCCGCAGCAGTTTGAAGGTCATCGATGCTGAAAATCTTCAAGCCGCTCTCGCTGATGAGCTTGGCAGCTTGCTCGTTGTTGGTACCCTGCAATCTGGCGATGACAGGTGTGCGGAGGTTCATGGATTCGACGACGGAAATCAAGCCCTTAGCAATGGCGTCGCAGCGCACGATACCGCCGAAGATGTTGACGAAAATGGCAGTGACCTTAGGATCGGAGGTGATCAGGTCAAAAGCCTTGCGAATGGCCTCAGGAGTGGCACCACCACCAACGTCCAGGAAGTTGGCGGGTGAGCCACCGTTGAGCTTGATGATGTCCATGGTAGCCATGGCCAGGCCAGCACCGTTGACGAGGCAGCCAATGTCACCGTCGAGCTTAATGAAGTTGAGGCCTGCCTCGCCGGCCTTGACCTCATCAGCATCCTCTTGCGAGGGATCGCGCCAGTCGAAAACCTCCTTTTGTCGGAACTCGGCGTTGTCGTCAAAGTTGAGCTTGGCGTCCATGCAGAGAACCTTGTGGTCCGAGGTTTCTGAGAGAGGGTTGATCTCGATTTGTGTCGCATCCCGCTCCTGGAAGACCTTGTAGAGCTTTTGAATGGTGTCCTTGGCGTCCTCGATGCACTGCTCGCTGAAGCCGAGCTTGGTCGCGATATCTCTCGCAATCTCATCAGTGACACCCTTGTGGATGTCGATGGGTGTGGTGATGATGGCATCTGGGCTCTCCTTTGCTACGGTCTCGATATCCATACCACCCTGGCTCGATGCGACAATCACTGGGCCCTGGGTGGCACGATCCATGAGGATGGCCAGGTAGAACTCTCGGCGGGCGAACTTGCGCTCGACAATGTAGACGCTGTTGCAAATTCTGCCCTTCTCGCCTGTTTGCTTGGTGATGAGCTTCTGCCCGATCATCTGGTCTGCGAGAATGGAGGCTTCACGCGGGCTGTAGACAATGCGCACACCGCCCTTGAAGCCGTTTGTGAAATGACCCTTTCCACGGCCACCTGCGAGCACTTGGGCCTTGATGACCATGTCCTCGCCGCCAATCTTCTTTGCAACCTCCTCGGCCTCCTTCGCATTGTGGGCCACGCTGCCCTTGGGAACACCGATTCCATACGAGTCGAGCAGCTGGGCGGAGCGGTATTCGTGGATGGAGAGGTTGCGCACTTGCTGGCGCAGCGGCTTCTGTGTGCAGACTGCTGTTTAGTACATTTTCCGGGGCGGAGCGGGAGAGAATGCTCACCGGCACGGCCGAGGCCAATTGCCTTGTGCTCCGGGCGAGTTTGAACATGCTGGGCCCGCGGCGAGGAGGGGAGAATGTGCGAGGAAATAGGGAACAAGAGGTGAAGTGTTGCTTCGTGTAGCTTTGGAGCTCTGTTGTCTGGCGTTGCTTCTGCGCGCGCATACTTTCGGCTCGACTTGCCGACATTTCCCGACCCAAGACATTTTGGCGGCCTTCACAACGTGGATGTGATCGTTGCACCACGAGACTCATTCATGGCCGAACAAGCCAACGACGCCGATGTTTGGCTGAGCAGAGTCAACATCGCCCAGGCAAGGAGTCAGAGGTTGTTGCAGTCGTGGCTACCGAAGAAAGCGGCATCCAGCAGCACTCCCGCGGAGGACGAGGACGACGATGATCAGGATGATTTCACCGGGTTGACTGAGAGCGCCGGACTCGGCACAAAACCGAAGGAAAGCGATTTCGAGGTGGATGGCATTCTCAAGAAGCGTCACACGTCATCCAACGACAAACTGCTCGAGCAGCTACTGGGGAAAAAGGCCGCGGCAGCAAAGAAGAAAGAGCAGGCTCTCGCGAAGCAGGGCAAGAGCAATATTGCGCTGGGTCGTACTGCACCGCTGCCCGCCAATGGCACGTCAGCCTCCGGAAAGGGCGCACCGACGAGATCTGCACAACCAGTGGACAACAGTGATGACGAAGACGAGCCTGGCCGAGCGGCCACTTTTACGGGCAAGAAAGTCACACGAGACCGGCACCTACCTGCCTATGCCACAGGAGGGACAGGCGCAAGAGGCGCGACGCCCATCGAAGAAGATGCAACGCCTCCAGACCCGCGAGATGATGCAGCGACCATCAAAGCCATTGAAAAAGGCACCAGCCGAGCGCTCCAACAACAGATCGAGGGTGAAGAAGAATCAGCACGCCCCCGGAAGAAGAAGGCTACGAGCTATCTAGACGAACTGCTCAGCAAGAAGAAGCGGAAGAAGGCAAAGTCATGATGTGACCTGCGTGCTCTACGAGCAACTTTCAGTACTCAATGTCCGAGGCATTCTACGATGCACTCTCGCTGAGATGCATCTTCCTCTTTGGGACGATGAAATCGTCTTTGCCTGAGGCTGGCTGGCTGGCAAAACGCTCTTGATTCAGCCAAAAGCTTCGTATCCTTCGCTTGGCTACGCATATGTCGCCGAAAGGCACTTGTCAGCCTCGAGGAGAGCAAGGTCTTCGCCTCATGGTAGAAAATGAGAAACCCAAGGGTTTCAAATCGGCGTGAAGCGCAGTGTTATCCGGCTCGGAACCACTTGTGCGCTGCATGGTACGCATCGGCAATAATTCTCGTTTCAGATTCATCACAAATGTGCTGCTATGTGCAGAAGGATTCGTGACTGATCGATATTCAGCATGCATGCTGCATATCCCTTCTATCCTCCCAAATTCAAGACGCGCTTGCCAGTATTATCGAGAAAAGCGGGTCAGTGGTTGGAATCGCAACACTAAGTCGCCCCATCCGGACATTGCTGCAGCGATAGTTCCCAATATAGCTTGGAGATCTGATCTTGGCCAAAAGGTACAGCTCTTGTTCGATTACTCTCGTCTACGATGCCGAGGCTCGTTCACTCATGGCGCTTGCACATGAGAGCATGATTTACGGAGAGCACTGGGATACTCGATATTCACCTGACTCGTGCCAAGTGCCAACTTGCTGCCGGCTCACAGCCCATACGCAGTGGCTGCGGTAATGCAATTTGCCAAACGGGCAGCTTTACATCAGGTATCCTCGCCTCAGGTCCGGTCGGGAGTATATAGAGCTCAATAGACGACCGAACTATCCGATCATCAGCGTCAAACACATTCGTTCATCTTACCTTCGTTAGATACAATCACGCATATACATAACATCACATCTTGCAGACCACTCCCGACATTCTTGCACGATGAAGTCCTCCACCATGAGTCTCTGGCTACTCGCGGCTGCCGCCTACGGCACCCCTATCGAGCGCCGTCAAGGCTCTACGACCTCCAACGAACTGAAGAGCGGTGACTGTGGCGATGTCGTCTTCATCTTCGCCCGCGGCTCGACTGAGACTGGCAACATGGTGAGAACAGACCTTCATTTCATCGGTTTGAAAGCATACTGAATGCAATCTAGGGCTTGACTGTCGGTCCCCCAACCTGCCGCGGTATCAAGCAAGCCTTTCCCGGTGCCGTCTGTCAAGGCGTTGGAGGAGGCTATACTGCCTCTATCGGCGGCAATCTCCAAGCGGATGGCACCACAGCAGCCGCCAAACGCGAAGCGGCAACAATGTTCGCCCTTGCCGCGACCCAATGCCCAGATGCCGCCATCGTCGCGGGCGGATATTCGTACGTCCAATTCTTTCCCCCACCCCTCGATCAACAAAGATCGCTCGGCTAACATCCAAAATCAGTCAAGGCGCCGCCCTCATCGCCGCCGCAGTCACTGCTCTTCCTGCTCAGCAGAAGGAACAAGTGAAGGGCGTGGTGCTCTATGGCTACACCAAGAATCGTCAGAACAACGGACAAATTCCAAATTATCCTGCTGCCAGGACGAAGGTTTTCTGTAATGCCAGCGATGGAGTCTGTGGTGGTGGCTTGGCCGTCACGCCAGGTCATTTGACTTATACGAGCGACGTCAATGCGGCGGTGGACTTCTTGCAGGCCGCTGTGAGGTCTTAGGCGATGAGGGATGTGGAGAGCAGTCGGGGAGAGTGTATTGCTACATATGTTGGGAGTCCACCCCCTGTATTTCGGTTGGTCTAACGGGCGCTGGCAAGCTGGTCTTGCAATTTTCTGTATTCAGTGCTCAATGCTATTCTTGGCCGGCCGACAAGGTGCATTCTATTGCTCAGCCTGTCGATCTCAGGAGCTGCGTGGCTCAATCTCCGGCCTCTTCGACTACTGTAGGCTCGTCAAACAAGTCTCGCAGCGTCTTCTACTCGCCAATTGCATTGCGAATTGCGACTCGGGACCGCAGTTCCAGCGCTGCCGAGGAGCGTCGGCAAAGCTGTGAAGTGGTGTCGATATGCAAGTCTACTAAGGCCGACCGTATTGGCAAAATTGACCACCAATTAAGCAGAGTGCTGCTTCATCACTGACTGCCGGTGAAACAAGCCTCCGGGTCCATACTAACAGTGGACTCATCCGCTTTGGATGTATCCTCACCTCTTCACCCCATAGCAAACCACAAATGGAAACTCCATAATCTCACCGGACCGCTCATCCTCTGCCACTTTCGCAAATTCCGCACTTCCCATCTTCGCAAACTCTCCATCGAATTTCTCTACCTTCTTCTCCATCGTCCACCCGGCCTTCACTTCCACGTCCTCAAACCCCACATCTCTCAACATCTCTTCCATCTCCTTCGCGTTAATTCCATGCCTTGCCACTCCGTCCATCTTCCCCGCCGGATGAAACCTCTTCGCCTCCGGTCCGAAATCCTCAAAATCGGTCAACATGACCCTTCCTTCGATGCCAAACATCCATGCATCGTCTTCAGCACCGCCCTGAGTTCTGGAATGTGATGGAGGACCAGGTGACTTGTGATCAAATCGAATTTCTGTCTTTTGCCATCTTTGCCCTCAGGAAGAGCGGGATCCTCGGGATCTTCTAACATCAGTGCCAAAGGGACGATTTTCTTTGCGGCTTCAGTATCTTTTGATAGGTTCGTTTTCAAAACCTCAATCATTCCTTCTGCAGCATCGACGGCAACGATTCGAGCGATTGAGGAATCTTTGGCCATGAGGAAGCTGAGTATTCCGGTTCCGCAACCGATTTCGAGGACTTGGAGGCCTGGAATCTGCGGGTCTTGGTTGTGCAGTTGTAGATCAGAGATCTTGGAGGATATGGCTTTCGAGGCTGCTTCAGATGCTTCGTGGACAAAAGGCCGTGAGTCCCAGGAAAGAGCTTCTTCGTTGAAGCGAGCATTGCCATTGTTGGCACGGATGTTGGAGACTGCAGATGCCATGTTGAGATCTTCTGTGTGTCGATGTCTCGAGGAGAATAAGCTATAAATTGAACATTAGAAAGAGGGAGATAACATTTACTTGTAGAGGTGGGGTGCGACCTCGGAAGGACTATCGGAGAACTCCCAGCGGGATTTGTGGCTCTGGCAGCTTTGTCGGCTGCCGTAATATCGTGCTCTAAAGTCATTGTACAAAAGGTCTGTTGACGCTGACCATGTTCGGAGAGGTTCCCAAGAATGAACTCTTAACTTGACATTTTTACACTTTGCCTTAGGACCACTCCCTAACAAACAAGCTAGCCATACCCATACCAGTTCCAATACACATACTCACAACACCCAATTCTTGCCCTTGTCTCGCGAGCTCAGGCAAGAGCGTAGCCAATTGCCTTGCGCCTGTAGCACCAAGAGGATGTCCAAGAGCGATGGCACCACCCTTGGGGTTGACCTTTCCTTCATCAATGCCCAGCTCGCGTACGCAGTACACAGCCTGCGACGCAAAAGCCTCGTTGATCTCCCAAATACCGATATCCTCTTTCGAGACACCAGTGTGGCTCAAGAGCTTAGGGATCGCCAAAGCAGGCCCGATTCCCATCTCGTCAGGTCTGCAGCCTACAACTTGGGTTCCTGCCCATTTGCCGATGATTGAAGATGTAAGACCGAGTTCTGTTGCCGTGGATCGTCGCATCATAAGCACTGCAGCCGCACCGTCGCTGACTTGTGAGCTGTTGCCGGCTGTTGTGGCACCATCGGCTTTGAAAGCAGGCTTCATCGTTCCCAGCTTCTCCACTGTGCTGCCGGCACGAATGCCATCGTCCTTAGATACTGTGATTTCCTCGCTGACTTCCGGGTGCTCACGATCAGGCACAGTCCTCGTCTTGACCGGCACAATCTCCGCGTCGAACAGCCCTTCCTTCTGTGCCTTCGCAGCTTTGACGTGTGAAGCCACAGCGAATTCGTCCTGCTCTTTTCGGGAGACACCATATCGTTCCGCAACATTCTCAGCTGTGATACCCATGCTCATGATACAATCCCTCGCGTCCTTGCTCGGCGACTCTTTCAGTTCGTTCCATAGCGCTGTTGGAATAGCTCGCGAACCATAATTCCTCGTCATGCTTTCCATTCCACCACCAATGCCTACATCAATTTCTCCAACTCGGATGGAGTTGGCTATGCCTGTAATGGCTGCCAAACCACTCGAGCATGCTCGGTTTACGGTCTGGAAAGTCGTGGTTTCGGGCACTCCAGCATGAATTGCTGCCATTCGCCCTGCTTTGCTACCACCCAACTCTGAGAGGACTGTGCCAATCTGAACATCGTTGATTTTCGCGGGGTCGAGGTTTGGATGTGCTTGGAGGGTCGCTTTCAAGACGTGCGAAAGCAGCTCGTGGTCGTGGGCATCCTTGAAGCCGCCCTTCTTCGCTCGTGTGACGGGTGTTCGGAGGGCAGAAAGGATCACGATGTCGTCGGCATTCTTGCTCAGGATATTCTTGAGATTTTTTTGGAGTGCCATATCGCGGTCTTATATGATATTCAACAGCTACGCGTTGCAGCTCTTACGCGTATTGGTGCTTCGAGATTGAGAAAAGGTATGGTACACGACGAGAGTCGGATTAGAGTAAGTGGAACAAAAGTACAAAAGCAGAAAGACCTACGCTTTCGGAACCAGGTGCTGGTGATTATTTCGGAAGCGCAATGCCATAAGCACTGCACGACAGACGATGTCGGAGAGGAGAGGAAGCTTGGGGCGAGAGAGCTTCGGAAGCTGGCATCGGCTGTGGGCTGGCGGAAAGGACTTTAGCCGATGGCAGGCACCGTGCACGCTCGGACACTTCACCTCTCTTTCCTCAATTTATCGTTCACACTGTACAGACTTTGGATAGCCACCACTGGTCATGAATTGATGTGCTGATTAGGACTACGTCTGAACCCATGGGCCGTGCTTTCAAGTTCTTTCCAAACCAAGGTCAATCACAATGGCTTGAATGCTGCTGGACAGGAAGTATGGATCAAAATTGAAAGGTTGTTCGATCATGGCTATTCTGCAAATGCTACTTGCGCAATGGTCGCGCCGTGTACGTACCTATCTTGAAATCGAGCTCACCCTCCTTTCTTGCTGTGAGAGGATCAAAGAAATTGCTCAATTCCACTTCGTCTCCGGTGATTTGCGAGATACGTATGATGAGGTAGGCTTCGTTCGGTACATATTCAAAGGATCTCTTCAGCTCTTCCATCTGGAGACATCATTTAGTAAAAGGCCGTAGGCTTCTGCGCTCAAGTCACGTACCATTTCGTACTGTTTACTGCTCACAAAGAAAGGGTCCTCATCCGCGCCTGTGGTGGTTTTGACCTCGATATAGAATTTCAGTCGGTAGTCGCTGTGGATGGATGAAATATAGCACTTTGCTATGAGAAGCTGCATCGAAGCCCCCTCAGTATCGACGTAAACAAAATCTGCACTTTCCCTGCCTGTCCACGGCGGGAGATTGCTGTGCCTTGTCACAACACGACATCTCGTGGCGAATTGTGCTCCGCCAATTGCTGGTGTCGAAATTGGGGAGATTCTAAGATCGTTGCTTTCTTATCAATTTTGAACACCGACTTGAAGCCGACGCCCTTGTGTCCGATATATCCTTGTCCTTTCGCCTTGCTGCTTTGCGCCGTGCTGCAGAGAGATCGAACATCTCGTTCATTGAATCCATTTTCGTTTGATTCGATAACGAGATGTCTGGGTAGGATGGCGAAGTTCAGACAGAGGCTCGCTCCAATGGGGTATTTGTTGTCTTCGGCATTTTGTACCAATTCGTAGACGAAGAGAGCATCGCTGGAGAACAGGTCTTGTGCAATGCTGTTTGACTATTAGCAATGGCCGCACGAAATCAAGCCCGAAAGCACTAACAACCCGGTCACGATCCCCAGCTGCGAACGAACGTTCCTGAGTGCCTCCAGCACGGAAGACAGCGTCCTCGCGCGATACTCATCGGAAATGTAACCCTTTTCCGAACGAATCTTGGCCAAGATTTGCTCTGCCCTTGCGCGTGATGGGATGGACATTGCCAATGGTTCGCGTTCCTGGGTAGTCACACCTTCTGGTGTGCTCAGTGCCGATAGCGCTTGATGGATCGGCTGGAGACGAAGTTCGATGTATGTCGTACTGCTGCGCCTCATCAGAAAGTGATGCTTGAGGCGTGAAAAGCAAGAAAAGGTGGAAAGAGAGAGGTCTGCTTCTGTATGCCGCTTGACTGCAATCGACACGGATGGGAAACGCTCTGACCAGAAAGAAGGTCCAATTAGGTTCCACAGACTGGCTCCACTCACACCATGCGTCCAGCCGTCTGAACTGCACGGCACTGACGACGGCAGTGTGCTGTTCGATACTACTGGACGTGCCTGGGATGTAGCATCATTTGCTATGTATGCCTGGGGTGTAGCTTTCGAAGTGGTACAATTGACTGGTCGTAGATCAATCCTGTGACACCTGAAAGTGTAAACTCTGCTTTATGGCTTTAGTGTATCTCATCATGCAAATGCAACGCACCGCGATGCCTTCGATCCCTCTCATATATTCGGACTCAACTGGTCGTACTTGACACACATCTCCACACTCTCAACGCTGGCTTGCAAGAACTTTCTCGCTTCAAGGCCAGCCCAGACCTTGACCATCGACAAGTCGCCAGATCGGAGCATTGAGCTGCCGCTTTGGGCTCCGAGTTGTCTGAGGATAGGCAACGCACTGCGAATTTGTTAGCAAAGTATAACAGCGTCACAAACGCCTGTAGACTCACCCAGAGAACAGATCCAAGTTCGGATCTAAAGTCCTGCCAATACCTTCCAGAAGCAAGATGGACAAGACAACATTGACGAAATCACCTTCCAGTCGAACATGATGCGAACGCACCATATCCAAAACTTCATTCAAGATGTCACCAATCTTGATGTTACCCAACGCAAACGTCCTGCTCTTAACACCAAGCACAAGGTGTTGCATTCTGAGCGCAAAGACCTCCTTGTCAATGACTGCATCCGGCTGCCGACACCTCTCCACCATAAGTCGTCCAGATTTGTATCCGTCAAATTCAGCAACAGATTTGAACAGGTCCAGGAAATTTTTCCTGTTGGTCTCGTTGAGCTCCGTGACGAGTCCCGCGTCGATGAAAATAAGCTGTGGTCTAAAATTCTCCCTGTCGATCTGTGCAAGCTCCTTCAGCCATGCATCCTTGTTGTGTCTGTGAGGCCTCAGTCGCGACAGCACGGTTTCCGTGACGTCTTCACCATTCTTTGCATCTGGCTTTGGATCGCCTATGAGTTTCTGACGAATCTTGGTGCCAACTTCTGTCCGTTCGTGCATCGTTGCTGGCCTGTAGAAACGGACCATGATGTTTCCGGGATGCAAGTCCGCATGAATGAAGTTGTCAATCAGCAGCATGTGCAAGAACGCATCCAGACCTTCGTCTGCAATCTCCTTTTGGAAAACGCCGCCGCCATTTTGTAGAAAGTGCTCAAGTGGAATGCCAGTCGCGAACTCCTCTACCAGTACTTGACGTGTCGTGTACTGTGTATAAGGGTAGGGAAACCATGCTGTTGATCTGTTGCGGAAGTTCTTGCGGAAGATCGTAAGGTTCGCTGCCTCGATGCGGAGGTCCAGTTGCAGTCGCATCATTTCTCCGAACTGCTTCACTTCGTCTGGGAACGAGAACCACTCCATAGTGGGAATGGCGTTGATCACGCTCGCGAAAAAGCCCATGATCTTCAAATCGCGTCTCACAATTCTTTCAATCTTGGGATGTAGCACCTTGATCGCCACATATTTGCTCGGCTCTCGCTGGGGTGTACTCTTCAACAGCGGATCCACTGTTTTCAATGCTCTTTCTCTCAAATTCTTGGGCTTCTCCGCTGCCTCGTCGTCTGTCACGGCAAGGTCTGGCTTTAGCTTCGCTTTGTAGACCTGCGCAATGGCACCAACTCCCAATGGCGTCTCCTCAAACTCCTCAAAAATGTCCTCAAACTTCCGCCCAAATGCCCGTTCTATTGTCTCTTTCGTGATCTTCAAACTATGCGCCGGCGCGTTCGAATGCAATGCAGACATGATCAAGCAAAGCTGCTGCGGGAATATGTCTGTCCGGCTCGCGGCCCATTGTCCAAGTTTGATGAAAGCCGCTCCTGCGCGTTCCATGCTCGATACCAGGAAGCCATACCACCAGACTGTGCCACTTCTCTCATCATCTCGCTCTGGATCTCGTGATCCGAGCCATATTACAGGCACTGTGGCAATGACAGGCACAAATATAATGACCAGATGTATGAACCGTAGCCCTGTGGCAATTGGCTCATAGATCCACGCGTTGAGAAACCGCCATATCCTGACGCGAAAACCCTTGCTGTTCTTCAGCCTGTCTGGTACACTGTCTCTCAGCTCTTGTCGTGAAATCTCCAGCATGTTCTCCTCGTGTGTGAGGCCATTGTCGTTCTCTTCATCTTCCGCTATTGATACAAATGCTGCAGGACTGAGCGCCGCGAGGAGGAGGGTACCTCCTTTGACTGGCGCTGGAGGTGGTCGGAAGCTATGTCGGACATGGTGCAGTATCGAAAAGGACTTGCGATTACGCCCGCTTCGTATACTGTACTGGACGTGTCGAAGAACTTGTGGTCGTACGGATTGACTGCTGTTATGTAGAACTCCAGCGCATGATCGACACAAGGAGATGGTGGCGCGCATTCTGAGACGCGTGCTGTCACCGCTGCGAGAGAATGTATACCATGGTGTGGCGTGATGGAGAGACAGACGAATGGTCGACAGAGATAACTTGGAGGGGCCGGCGCCGAAGGTAATGAGAGAAGAGTGGTGGAGTTCGCGTTCATCGAGGACCGATTCTCGTCTGGCTACGTCATGGTTCACATGCAAGCAGACAGTTCAACATCCATGCTTCTTCGCGGTAGTCAAGGTATACGTGCAAGTAGAAGTGCAGGAACGAACAATGTATGTCTATTTAATCTAGTGAATTATGCTGAAGAATTGCTAGCATTCTGTGCATTCCTCTTTCCATCGTAGCGTACAGGGACACTTGGTATCCACCTCACGACTCTTATTTCTCGAACACCAGGCTTCCAAATTTCCACACTTTAGCAATCTCAAATCTGCGGACGCTCTCCTCCTCAAATGTATCCAACAAGATCAAGTCTGCGTCTGCATCGGAATCTAGACAACCCTTCGAGTCCCCCAAGCCTAGCATCTTGGCCGGTGTGCTAGTCACACTTGCGATCGCTTCAGGTATGGTACACTGACTCCAATTCCAAAAGTTGCTGACACATTCGACCAAGCTGGCACAGCTACCAGCGAGCTTGTCTGTGCCTTCGAGAGTGAGAACGCATCCCTTCTTGACAAATCGATCGCCATTCGTCCACTGGTACACTCCATCCGGCTGTCCCACTGTTTTCATTGCATCAGTCACGAGTATGAAACCGTCAGGATGCGCGTTCCACGCTATGTTCACTGTAGTTGGGTGTAGATGGATCCCGTCTGCTATGATGCCGAAGCACGGGCGTTCCGTGTTCTCAGCCTTGCCCAGCATGCCAAACGGGCCAGGATTGCGGTGATGCAGCGCGGGCATCTGATTGAAAAGGTGCGTGATCATCCTAGCGCCATTGCGAATGGCTTCACCGGTCGTCTCGTAGGAGGCTTCCGTATGTCCAATGGAGAATATGATGTTTCGAGAAGTGAGGTCTTCGATGAGCGGTAACACGCCGGGGACTTCTGGCGCCGCTGTAATCATTCGAATGGGACCGTTTCCGTCGGCTGTCAGATTTTCTTTTCCGTAGCACTCCTCAAGGTCTGCAAGGCCGTGAGGCGCATCCTGCAGAACATTGAGACTGTGTATGCCATTTTTGGTGGGTGAGATAAATGGTCCTTCGCAATGTGCTCCAAGACTTTCGCTGCCCTCAGACGCGTCTCTGCGCGCCCCGCTCGGTCCCAGATATGGCAGAACTTTGTGATATAGCTCGGACTTGTTGCTTGGCAAGGTAGGCAAGTAACTTGTAACTCCAGTCCGCACTAGACGTTTGTTCAATTTCTTGAGTGTCTTTGCGTATGCTGTGATGTCTTCCTGACCAGCACTATTCGTCGGGATCGTGGAAAAGTCGTCACCGAAAGCGCCATTGAACTGTACATCAATGAAGCCAGGGCAGAGAATCTTGCCTTCGAGGTCGATGACTTGGTCTGGCATGACATGGTGCTCGTAGAACACTTCTTGGCTGCGCAGGATCTTGCCAGTAACTGATGAGATCCATAGGTCTTCTTCCACCAACTGTCCATTTTTGACAAGTCGTCCGCCAGTGAGGCGTGTGACGCCAGTGCGAGGCCGTTCTGGCGACACCGCGATAGGCATCGTGGTAACTTTTGTGAGTGGTTGTTGCCCTAGGTCAGTTTTGCCAGGTTTCAAGTGGAAGTCCTGCCCAGTCAAGGTACCCTTAACATGAATGGTAGAAAAGACGACAGAAGACCTACTGTCAACACGCGTGGCTACGAGGGCTCATACCACATGCGAGAGTATCATGAGCGGGCCTATACCACGTCACAGCCAGACGGCAGCAAGAGCTCTGCGGGTTCCTCTGTCGTAGCTGCTCCATGTGGGCGGCATGGTCGTGGATAGCACGTTGCCCTATCGCGACCAACGACGGCGTGGCTTGTGATAATCCTTGTCCAATGGCATGGGCACGTTGCAGCGGGTGTAAGGTGAGGTTGCAACGTGGAAGAAGGTTGTCGATGTTGCTGTCATTGCGCGCCGAACTCGGCTAATCTGGTGCCGACTTTTGTCCAGCAGGTGAGATGTCCCCAGCTTTTCAGAGATCAGTATTTGTGACGCTACTACATCTCTGGCATACCGTACTCTCAATGTCACCTCGAGGCTTGAAACGGCGACTAGCCACGCTCAGCACCCTTGGCCGCTCACTTATCATGCGACGCTACTCCAGCAAGACCGCGAATTGAGCCGCAGGTCGCTCGACGCAGATCCATATCGAAGGAAACTCTTTTCCGCCGACCTACACGGCCTGGGGAACGCGTTGTCAGCAGCCCGCCGAGCCCGTCGCGCGCCTGGCCGTTCTCCGGAGGATGATATCGCTACCCTACACTTGTGACCCAGAGAACCCACATTGGGACGCAAGCGTACGCGTCTGACGGCCGCCATCAGAAGGTCGCATGCTGATCCGTTGCATGTCGTGCTCTCGTGATCCAGGCACTAGTGGAGCTCAGGCTGGTCGACAGCATGGCCAACGCTACTAGCAATGGCACCTTGCACTTGGATCCCGTTTGGGATGACATGGACCGGTATGTCACCCAAGAGCTTACCCACAGGCCTTGGCCGCAAGGTTGCAGCACTGACCAGATCGTTACAATACGTCCTCGAAGCTAATGTCATGGCAGAACTCTGGGGCAGCTGTTCATGGCAAGTTGATTCTCCCCCGCAGCGTCGCATCGCTTGCGCATCCTTGATCAAGAGTCAATGCTCATTGTTGTTGATCCTTAGATGGGATTTGAGGGAACTAGTGTTACGCCCCAGATCAAGAAACTGATTCAGGAGGACCATCTCGGATCCATCCTGCTCTCTGCCAAAAACCTGAAAAGTAGTATCTCCAGCCACCTCACGCGCAATGGGCTCTGACAAGGGTAGATGCTGAGCAGTGCACCGAGCTGGTTCTCGAGTTGCAGAAATTGGCCTATGATGCTGGCCATCCAGTGCCACTCCTCATTGGCGTTGACCAAGAAAATGGCGGCGTCAACAGTCTCTTTGATGAGATCTATATTCGTCAGTTCCCATCAGCCATGGGACTGGCAGCGACCGGCTCGAAAGAGATCGCCTACGAAGTAGCTAAAGCAACTGCTGAAGAGATATCAGCATGTGGCGTGAACTTGATGATGGGACCTGTATTGGACGTCTTGACCAACGCTCGTCATCAGCCTCTTGGAGTGCGGACAACAGGCGATGATCCCCAAGAGGTCTCTTCGTACGGCATTGCATTTATGAAGGGATACAAAGACGCGGGGTTGAGTACCATGGGGAAACACTTTCCATCGTATGGTAGCTTGGAATTTCTCGGATCCGCCTTGGATGTGCCTACCATCACCGAGAGCCTCGAGTCGCTCAGCCTGAACGCGTTGGTACCATTTCGAAATGCGATCAAGGAAGGCCTAGACGCGATGATGGTCGGAGGGTGTGCAATGTCATCGGCTGGTCTGAATGTGATGCACGCCTGCCTTTCCGAGCAAGTGGTGAACGACCTCCTGCGCAACGATCTGCACTTTGAGGGAGTCGTCATATCGGACTGCCTCGAAATGGAGGCTTTGAGTCACAACATTGGTGTCGGTGGTGGCACAGTCATGGCCATCAATGCTGGGTGTGATATTGTGCTACTATGCCGATCGTTTGTGCATCAGCAAGAGGCTATCGATGGGCTCAAGCTCGGGTTAGAGAATGCGATGATGACAAAGGAGCGCCTGAAGAAATCGTTGCAGAGGGTGCTGGACCTCAAGGCGAAGTGCACTACATGGGAGAAGGCTCTGCACCCTCAGGGCATCGAGCTTCTGTCTAAGCTGCAGCCTTCACACACTCAGCTGTCGACCAAAGCATACAACTCCTCGATCACTGTGGTTCGAGACAAGAACAGGTTACTTCCTCTGACGAACATCATCGAACCCGAAGACGAGCTCCTGCTACTCACGCCGCTTGTCAAGCCTTTGGTCGCTTCTGCTGCAGCTCGAGCACTTTCAGAGCAAGTCCCAAATGGCTCGCCGGAACCCGAACACATGCAGAGAAGTGCTTCAGTCATGAGCGGTGAGCGCGTGTTTAGAGAGCTGGGTCGCACACTGGCTCGACAACGAACTGGACGTGTATTACATACATCCTACACTGCAAACGGTGTTCGACCGCAGCATGAAAATCTAATCAACCGAGCTAGTGCTGTCATCATCGTCACTGCGGACGCCAACCGCAATCTGTATCAGCATGGATTCGCAAAGCACGTCTCGATGATCTGCAATATGCACTACACATCTGCTGGAGAGAGACGAGAAAAGCCACTGATAGTCATCTCTGTCAGCTCACCATACGACTTTGCCATGGATCAGAGCATTGGCACCTACCTATGCACTTATGACTTTACGGAGACAGCTCTCATGTCACTTGTGAAGGTCTTGTATGGAGACTTCGCACCCGCGGGCGCTCTTCCAGGATCTATCAGTCAAAGCCAGAAGCTTTCACAGTCGAAGCAGCATTGGCTTGTCGAAGCCTTCAACGAAGAGCGAGACTCTCACTCTTTGGATGTTCTGATCAAATCCGTAGTCGACGGCAATACTCCTGGCCTGCATTCGGAATTGGCGAGCGCGACTTCGAACTCTTTCCTTTTGCGGAATGCTGACATCCAAGAAGCACATTACGTGGTGAGGAACTCCAGCACACAGGCACTCTATGGCTTCTGTGCCACATATTTTTTCCCTGCAGCTGGCAGCGGAGTGATTGGGGCCATTTTCGTTGATCCGAGCAGAAGAAAGCTATCAATTGGCCATTCACTACACAACCGCGCGATTCGCACCCTTCTACAGCGAGAAGGCGTCAAGAGGTTCCAACTGGGATCGCGCTTGCCCAGTATTTATCTCGGCATACCCACAGGGCACGGCGGTGAACGAAAACGACTTAGATCATGGTTCGCAAATCTAGGCTGGAATACGGCACTTTCACGATCAGTTTGCAGCATGGTAGCGCGAAATCTATCTACCTGGAGCCCACCAGAAGGCATGGCCAAGAGTCTACAAAGTGCAGGTGTCGACTTCGACCTGGTGTACGGATGGGACTATGCAGCACCGATTCTCGACCACATCAAAACGAACAACAGACAAGGCTTGGCAGAAGTCTACAAGATGGCTCTTGCCGACCCTTCGGCATGCGGCATCATTCGCGCCAAAAGGCCTGAGGACGGTGCGCTTGTTGGCACAGTGGTGCTATACAACATGCAAAGCCAATTCGCAGAGTTCGTACCTAGCATGAAAGATCTGGGGGAATTGGCTGGCGGCATCTCCTCACCGGTCATCAGTCCCAGCGTGGGCGAATACTCGACTTTGCTGCAAGGCTTGATCTTGCTTGGAGTGAGACAAGTGAAAGGACAAGGATGTAATGTTTGTGTTCTGGACTATGTGAGCATTTCCCTCTGCTTATCTATGGGCATGGCTGACTTCTCTACAGATGGATGGCGATGGAAACTTCGACGGGTTGAGTGCCATGGGCTTTAGTGTGCTGCACAACTTTGAAGAAGTTAGCTGTGATGCGGCGACCTGGACTATGGTACCGACCTAGACGATCTGAAACTGGACGGAAGGGACAACAGCACTCGATGATGTGACGATATGGAATGGATGTGGGCTCAGGTAAACTTATGTCTAACCTTGTATGCTTACCAGTGCATTCTAATAGACGAATATGACACTCATGGCCGCATTCCGACCACTGATCTTGCTCACATGTAGGTCTACTCGCAGCTATTTCACGAAATCCGGATCTGCCGAATGTCGCCATTGTGTACTTGAATACTGATCCTCAATGTTCGACGTGACCAGGCTCAGGTATTACTACCATTGCTATACACATCTTACGATCGTGATCGATAGAAAGTTACTTGATATAGTCATGGTGCTGCTGGCACACACGTGCAGGCTGGGAGAGGTCTCCACTCGGATGAGAGTCTGGACCACCCAGCGACTCGAGCGGCTGTCGTGCGGCCTATCAACGTCGGCCTCACAAGACGCAGATCCCGGATGGCTATGACATTGCTTCCGGGCAGTGCTTCCGCGTGCTCGACCACACGAGAGACCGCAGCGTGCGCATGGAGCGCGTGTCGCAGAGATTGAACGTGTCGCATCGATAAGATTCAGACCACACTCCGGCGCACCCGATGATAGCGATCAGTCCCGGCGACTCCATGCGTTCGAGAGGCCCCGAAGCTATCAAGAACGCCGGACATCGCAGTAGCACAAAGGCGGCACACCAGTTACCTTCCCGACCATCTACTGGAGCAGCTCGCACTGGTGGAGGGTGGAATCGCTGGGCGGAGGGAAGAGAACACGATACCTGAGACACCGGACATCGAGTCCTGCTGTCGCACCGCCGGCCACTTCTCGAGCAATCCATGAACGAGAGCATAAGGTCATCAAAGAGCAGCGACAATCGCCGTAGTTGGACAGACACGCTGCGCTTGAGGACCGTAGCCCTATGCAGAGCTCGCCCGTCTGCGATACTACCGCGAGGTGGGCGCTGATGCGACGTCGCCATCATGGATCTCTCAGGCTTTGACCCGTCGACCATGACTTACCTGGCCACGCAGATGCAGCAGCCAAACCATGGAGCGCAGGATCCCTTCCAAGAGATGTTGCTGCCGGCCGAGTACCACGAGCACCACTCCACGTATGGTGGTTATGCTGGGTACGTGTGCAGAGTGCTCTCCGACTTCAGCTCTGGTCGCAAGAGCTCCGGGCTAGTGTGATCTTATACAGAGCAGCTGCTAACAATGTTCTGAATGCAGGAGCGAGGACTTGAACCTGCACAGCTTGCAACAGCCGCCGCAGCTCAAACGCTTCGCCAGCGCCTACGAGGATCCCTTCTCAGATGTTGTGAGCGCCTTTGATGCGCAGACACAAGATCCACACGATCCGGAAGCGCCATTGACCGATTCCAACAACAAACTACTCGGCTTCTCACTACCCACCTTCGACTATAGACTCCTCGACTACGCCTACCGCCATACCACAATATCTCTCGCAGCGCAGCTCCATGGCATGTTCTTTCTGGCAGAGTCGCCATGGGCATCCGCGGGAGATGCAAATCCACCGCCTTCGGAACTCACATGCTATCGGAGGAACCTTTTTCAAATTACTGGAGAGATCACTCTCCCACGAACGCTACGATATATTTTGACAGAGCAAGGGGAACAGATCCCCATCATAGGGCAAGAGCTCGTAATCAGTGCGAACGAATCGACAGAAGGAAATCCCGTGAAAATTATATCAGTGCCATGGAAAACGCCTGCGGGCCCAGCAGGACCTGCGCCAGAGGACAAGACCGAGCGCGAGCCGCCGTCAATACCCCTCGACCTGATGAATGTGCAGGAGATGAATACAGACTTTGCGAGCTTTCCCTTTCAGTGGAAGCGGCTACAGTTCCGAATAGCGACAGCCAATAATGGAAGGCGCAAGGAGCTGCAACAGCACTTTGTTGTGCATCTCAAGGTACTGGCTACCTTGGCTACGGGAGGCAAAATACCCATTTGTGCTGTTCGTTCTGGCGCCATCATAGTGCGAGGACGCAGCCCGAGGAACTTTCAATCTCGCAAAGATATGCCGCTCGGGGGCAATGGACACATTCGCAAGACATCGAATGTGACTCGAGCTGCGACAGTGCACGGAGGAGAGAAGTCGAGAAATGACGGGCCCACGTCAGCGCCTGTCAAGACCGAAGCTCCAGCTCCTACCATGTCCATGTATTCGTACGATGCGCACGAAGGCGTCGCGCAAGGCGATGCTCAGCATTGGCAGCAAGCCAACGCCGGAGCGGCCGACTCTGCAGCGATGGCACCTCCACGCAGCACGCCGCAGGAAGCTGTTAACGTGTATCGATCGACTTCACCAGGCCTCCAACCTCCGAAGAAGTCTTCCATGCCGCCTCCTGCGCCGATCAATTTGTCTCTGGTAGAAGATGACTCTCCAAAGCCAGGCAGTAGTCAGACTCCTCCAGACTCAGCACAGAAGGCGAAGAGGCTTCAGATCCCAGCGCGACCGCCTTCGTTCTCGATCAATACGATCAATAGTCCGGACGAAAGCGCGGATCTTCTGTACGAATACTTTCCACTGAGTCTTGATGACTGGATGCCGCCAGTGGATGCGGTGTACAGACCGCACGTCGTTCACCACATCAAGCTGAGAACTGATCCTCGAGACCCGACGATTACCCATAGCGCGAGATCGAAGAGCAAGCGCATGTATGTGCCGGATGACGATTGAGCGACGGCCCTAAGGACGAAAGTTCGTGAGATATATTTCTTTCAGCCAGATCGCGCTCTGTCGTAGCAACGGCTTGCGCTTCAGTCGCCGCTATTGGCCCCAATCGACGAGACCGGTCGGCTTTGCTGTTACTGGCTATTGCTTATGCACGCAAGCTTCTGCCCATTTATGACGAGAATAGGGCCGGAGAACGTCAAGCCAGGACACATTGCATGCTCGCAGACATCATTCTATCGATATTTCTCCAGCACAACCCTGCGAGTCTGGCTAGGCGCAACAGATCGGAAAAGACTTGAGAGGGTCCGTATCGTGATGCGGTTCGGTGCGAACTCCCTTTTCGGGCTGCGTCAACCTATCGCGAGCTTTCGATCCTACTTGGTCAACTTGCGTGCTGTATCGCAGCTGCGATTTGAGTTACCAGACTCATGATTCTTTCTTGTCATCGGGGAACTGCTTTCTGGAATTCCCGCCCAGAGATTTGGGAAGAAAACGCGGCTTCGAATTGACATACTGTGCAACTAAATGTGATCTCAGACGGAACAGCAGAGAGATCTCGAACTGCCTCAAGGTATTAAGATGTACGTGACGAAATTTAATGAGAGAATTCCCAATGCTCGAAACGAAGGAGCTTAATGCTGATGCAGCTTGTCTCCTTCCAACGTGTCTGCTCTTACTGCCACCAATCACGTATGTTGCGAGACCAGCGAGGTCCGTATGTGCTCGGCTTCTGCTGTGCCTTGCCAGTAAGGACAAGTGAGACTGGTGTAGCTGCTGCGACTGCAACCTCGCCGATCCAGACTCTGTCACTCCCTCGGCTCCTATGAATTGTGGCCACGTTCTCCAGAAGCCAATGCCCCATCTCATCGGCATCGCGAACAAGTGGTTATGCAACCAGCCTTCGCAGGAACAATCTCATCGTTCCATGCTGCCGTACCTCCTGTATAAAGTCACATTCGTACGGTACGAATACGCAGGGATCAAGACTTCTTTCTGATGTTGAAGCTCTCACGGTTCATCGCAGCGTACACTTGAAGACGAATGGCTTCTAGGCTTACGCTCCCTGACGCTTATGCTTGCAGGGCCGACACAAGGAGACAAGGAAAATTGAAGGACAACTAGCCACGATGGACTGGGCGCCTCGATTATCGGCAGTTCTTACGTGGCATTGTCACACAGCCGCGGCGAAGATGGCTTCTAGACTCCCTTTGCAATGCCTGATGAAAGTGATCGTCGACAGACGGCACCTGGGATGCAGACAAAGTGACTAATATTATACTGATGAGGCGCAACGAGTATTGAATACATGTATCTACCCGTCTCACTCCACAGCACGTGGCCTCCACACCAGGATACATGTACGTATCCCTCCTCGCTACCACGCGTGCCATGCCATGCCATGCCATGCCACGGCAAATCAACAAGTGGCGCCTTTAGCCCCCC
>JAASFF010000145.1:222966-295887 GCA_013365195.1 Cercospora citrullina
TTCGCAGCCGAATTATTACTCCTTGAGCCATGATCGGCAGTGACTAGTAAGGACATGCTCCCCACACACCCCCATCACCATCGTGCCGTCTGGGAAAAGCCGTAGCCTTCGGCGTCCATTGCCTTCATCAGGCCAGTAGCGACTAGCGACCCCTCGACTCATTGTTACCAACATCAGGCTAAAATAATCCCAGACGAAAGAGGAAACCAGCCCCCAATGCTACGGTATGATCGACCATTATGTGGCTTCCATGCACCCAAGCCGAAAGAGCCGCTTAGTCGCCAGTCGACTGCACACCGAGTTATGCGCGTGCGTGCATGCGTGCGTGTGGGCGTGTGGTCATCACTCATTACTTGCTTGAGCCTTGCGTAGTGTCACAATCATGGAACATGATGATTTTCGTCCTGTGACCATCGGCACTTCTGTTGCGCTTAGCTGGAAGACTTGGTTGGAGATGCAATGTGATCACCGTCGAGCTGCATTGATTCGCTTTGCCGTGAATCAAGGTAAAGACGTATGCGTTTGTATTCAACTGCGCATTAGCCTTGGGTATCTATACTGTAAAAGTCTTTCTCGACAGTCGTCGTCGTAGTAGACAATGTTGTGAATGCTCAATTGCCAGTTCGTGCCATATAATGGGGGTGATAGATGTCCAAATTCTCCTCTCGCAGGCGTATGTGCCGCTGATTGCCATGTACTCCTCACTCCGCGCGCCATATCGCTCATGATGCATCCAAACAAATGCGCGACTCAATGTCGCAGTCACACTTCAAATCGCGGGTCAAATATTCAAGGCCTTCTTGACTTCGTATTGAACACTGTCCTCGCAATGTCAATTTCTTAATCATGATCCCTCTTCCATACAGGCAACCGCCACAGCGGCTCCAAATATTGAGCTTTCAGGAGCAAGACTGAGCGTCACCGCCCCTCGTGGCGCGCCCGACTTTTCGCACAGATCATCCAAATATTGTTGACATCGTTCTCGGAAGCCAGGATACTTCTCAATGATCGTACCGTTGCAAGCGATTGTCATCCCATCGGCATTGTCTAAAGCTTCCGCCTCCGAACGCACTCTCCATAAAGCGTGCATAGCGGTCGCAATGTAAGCTGAGGCCCGTCGCGATATCAAAATGGCAATATCGCGGATAAATTGCAGATCTCGTGTTCGGGGCGTTGAACGCATAGGATGCGCTTGCAAGAATACGGCGCGTGCTTTCTCCAGTTTCCTGGAAGTATCACTCGCAAAGGCGGCCAAGATCCTCGAGTCAAAAGTATACGCCTCTTCAAGGTCTTGCGGAATCTGTCCATTGAAGAGATTCGCACTTTCAATGGCATCCAGCATGATCAATCTCGCAATTTCGCCCAAGTAGCGGCCGGTCGACAAATACTCCAACGGCTGGAAGTCAGGTATCGAATGATCTGAGTTCAACCGCTCGTCGTACTTCGTCTTGGGTAATGAGTGTTGACCAACCATGCTGAGCTCGGTATTGATCAATACGCGTTCAGCTTCGGTATACCATGAATCTGGACGTGATCCGAATTTTGATTTGGCCAATGTTCCTCGAGGTAAGAATATAGCAGCGTTGGTGCCAGTTCCCAAAATCAATGACACGCGTGTCGAAGGATCCCGGTAGGCTTGTGAGATGAGAGTGCCAGCACTGTCATTGATGATCGCACGCATCTGCACATTCAGGCCCTTTGCGTTACATGATCGCATAATGAGTTCGCTCAAATCCTGTCCCTCCACGCCCTGTGTTGCCTTGAATCCCTTACCCATTGCCATGAGTCGCCCGCTCCGCGGTGATGTCTGCTCGATTGGGAAGGACCATGCCAGGCCCATGGGAAGGTGCGCATCAGTTGTGCCATTGGCGTGGTTGTAGTCACTCAGCATGTCTGAGATTCTCTCGGCCATCCAATCGAAAAATGCTTGGCCCTTCAACCCTCGGATCTTCTCATCAATAACAAAACTTCGGATCCTCCTAATTTGTAGGCCATCGCTCCCGGGTTTGGATTTGCCAGTAAGTCGAATCAGTGCTATCCGGAAGGTCGAGCCCCCCACATCGAGGGCAAGGTAGTCACCCCGCTCGTGGCCGGTTGGTAGAGTATGTGTGTACGACGGCAGCATAGAAATGTCCGACTGGGCCAAACGTTCCCGACATTCGGCTTGGATTTGAGCAGATATGGCCAACAAGCGCTCAGTTTGTAGAGGAGCCTCGAAGCAAGTTCGGGTCTCTTGGAGGAACTCGTCCATGCTCTTGTCTTCTGCCCCACTCTTCTCGACTACATGGTGACCAACGCGTGACTTTGACCGGAAGGTAGGATGCACCACTCGAACCACCGACTGGATCATTACGCTCATTGCTTTCCCCAGCTTGAAAGATTGTAGGAGGTCCAAGAGGATACACAGGCAGGAGCGACCAACGGTAAGGCCGAGAGAGGTCATGTATAAGCGAATGACGAAGTGGCTCCCAAGTAAAATCTATGGTCAGCGTGAATGAGGGCGAGGGCGTTGGCAGGTGAGGTGGCTCGAAGCTGTCATGTGCGGGCTCAGGGAACAGCCTGGGGGAGCAGATTGGCCGTGTATATGGGTAGGCTAGGAACGAAGACGAGGACGACACTCGGAGGGTGGTGATGGTGACACGGAGGCGCTAGCAGAGTTGGTCGTGTTGCGGGCAGCGTGGTCGGGCGCATCAGCAGTTGTGGGCCTTGGGATGAGCAGACACGTGGTGGCGGGCATGGCGGTGATACATGGGAGGCAGTCTGCGGGTCCTGGAAGAGGAGCGAGGGCCGGGCGAAGAGGGCGTGGTGGATGGAGCGCACCAGCGTCGGAGGAATGTCGAGGTGTGTCGCGGTGGAGGCCGGCGCAGGAAGGTTTCATCGAGGCATTGCAGCAGAGAGCAGGTAGTGTGATGATGATGTGCTGCTGGGGAGCCGATCAGCAGCCTGGCATGGCATGAGATGAGATGGGCGGGCCTGCACCTGCCGCGCCAACTCCCAGCAGACCGACGACGGAGGAGCTTGTTGCAGGCCAGAGCAGCGCCGAGCGACGGCCACACGGCAGCAGCAGCACCAGCAGCGGATCGTATCAGCGAACGCCCCTCGACCACCGCTCACCCGAGTTGCAGTCTGGCGTTACATTGCGCAGAAAAGCCCCAAGCAACTTGCTCTCAGATCACCATGCGAAAACCTCGCGGCTCATCCCGTCCTCGCCCGACCCGCCTTTCGTGCAGAGACGACCTCACGTCCGCCCATCTCACGACTCCCCCTTGTACCTCCGCGCGAGACGCTGCTGCTGTTTCATGCGAGAGTGCTGCATGCGCGCCGAGGACAGGTACGGGTGCAGTACCAGCACCAGCGTCTATCCACCGCTCACGCGAGCACGCCCGTCCCGCGGAGGCGTCTTCGTTGAGCTCGCGCCGCCGTCTGCACGAACGTAGTGTGGTAGCCTCTTTCGCTCGGCGTGCGTAGCAGCCACAATCGCGGGGCGCCTCCGGCCAAGAGATCTGCCATACTTCTCCTCCGGCTACATTTGCTGACGACTTTTGCCGGAGCTTGTACTGCAACCTTGGGTGCTGCTGGGCATATACACGGACTAGCAGAGGCACTATCTTCACGCGGTTCGGTCAGCTAACCGCATTCACAATCACAATACTAATCACCGCTGAGTCGGGAAGCTGCTATTGGACGCTCACAATCGTTGGAGTCATTCTCTCTCTTCACTAAAAGCGCGTTAATCTGTCGTCATGCAACTGCGACTAGCAGCGTCTGGTGACCGAAACCTTAACGCCTTGCTCGAATCCCCGGTGACTCCCTGATAGTTTCATTATCCCTTCGTTTCAACACGAGCGTGCAGCAGCTTGTGCACAGCAGTAATGCGAATCTTCGTACACCCATTCATGCAGTTTTCGATGAAAGAAAGTCGGACCACAAATCTATCCCTGCCCGAGAGATGAGATGGTGCCACGTTGTACATTATGCCTTCGACGCAATGTCGGTCGATGTCGTGCCAACGGGTCTGGCGCCCTGCACATCATCGAGCGTCTCGTCCGTGAATTGCAAATCTTCCTCGACGGGAACGGTGTCGCGAATCTTTGCAATCATGACGGGCAGCGCAATGATCAGGCTGCCGGCCAACAGGCCCCAGCAGGATGCGAACATGTTCATGTACGGGACGCTCAGTCCGTCGAGGCGCCACATGATTGCGCCACCTGCTGACTGGATGCCCTTGTAGAAGCCAGCGTAGTTGGCAAGCTTGCGGCCGTTGTTGGTGATGGCGCCCATGAACCAGTAGACAGCAGTCTGCCAAGCAGCATCGTAGAAGCCGTAGACCATGTACAGGAACATTGGCCCAATGTAGCGGCCCTCGACCCAGTCAATGATCTGTTCGGGGTTCTCCTGGACGGATGCGCGCGTGTAGCCAGTCTGGAAGACGTAGCCGCCACCCCAAATGGCCATGGTGAGCACAAAGAGAGAGATCCAGCAAGCCTTGGCACGAGTGGTACGTCGCACCTTGTTGAAGTCGAGCGCATTGCCAAACACCCAGGCTCCCACAATCTGCATGAGCCAGTAGAGAGTGTTGTTGAGCGCGCGGGTGCGGACGGTGAAGCGAGCCAGGTTGACGCCGTTGAAGTGGTAGGTGTAGAACCAGTTGGAGGCGAAGAACATGGGGAAGAGCAGCAAGACCCAGGGGTCACTGATCAGAGTCTCCCACAGACCGATCAACTCGGACTTCCATGTTGGGTGCTTCATCAAAATGACTCTGGATCCATCACTGCGAACCACCTTCTTGGCGTCCACCAGAACCCACGCAAGCATCCCGCCCATGAAGGTCAGCACCAGAAAGCCAATGTAGGTGCCGTTGGATACTGTTCCATTGTGGTTGTCGTTGATATTCTGTCCCAGTGGAACCTGCTGCAGGTCAGTTTACTGTTGTATCGGTCGACTTGTTCGCCACTCACCAGACTGCCGATCACACCGCCCATATTAAAGATCATCCAGAACCACGAGATGAATCGACCCTTCTCAGCTTCGAGTGGGTAAGACATCATAATTGCGCCTTGTGCTGACCAGAGGATTCCCGCACAAACACCGAGCAGTGCGCCCGCGAAAGTGATGAATCCGAGGTTTTCCGTGAAATTGTAGCATAAGTAGGCGGCGATGTAGACAGAGTAGCCGATGCCACCGAATGCCATTGACCATCGAATGCCAATGGTGTTGGTGACGGTACCGGCGAAGAAGCCGACTACGGCGAACGTCGAGTACAGGGCGGTGTTGGAGTCGTTGCTAGCACGCGCATTGAGCTGGCCTCCACCTCCGAGTCCGTTGACGGCGTTGAACATGCCTTGAAGAAGTTAGTCGACGCCTCAATGCAGCTGTATGCGGTTTGACATGGCTGCTTACCGGGACACAGGAAACACACGAAAGCTACCAAAAGCAGCTGGGCCTTGGGCGAGGCATAGTGTGGGATTGTGACGGGCCCGATTTTGCGCGATCTGTACATCCATCCTTGTGGTGCTTCGCGTTCGGTGAAGTGATCGCTCGAGTGCGTCTGCGAGTCGGTCTGGTCGACCTCGGGCGAGGGAGTGGCCTTTTCGTCGAAGCTCGACATGGCGGTGCTTGCGCGGGAATGTGGAGCAAGGATGCGGAAGGTTGATGGTTAAGCTTGTCGGAAGGAGCGAGTGGTGGTCGGCGACGGCGGACGATTGCAGTCCTGGTGGAGTGCTAGAGGCTCATCGGTTCGAAGAGAGTGGCACGCGAGCAGCAGAACGAGGGTGCGCACAGCGCATCAAATACGTCCCCGAGCTGAAGGATGGATGCTGCAGTAGTGAAGGTGGAGAGAGCGGCGGGCCTGCAACTATTTGGAGATTGGCGACGCCGTGCTGTCATTGGCCAAGCTATCTGAGAGTTTCGTCGCGCACACGTGATGCGCTCGGCTCACGGCCTGTCTGGCTTTCTTGGGCGGATTAGTTACTGTCACTTCGGGTGGCGTTGAGGCGATATTGCAGACATGCACCATGTTGCACGGCAGCGGTGATGACAGCCACAGCGTTTTCGCGGCAAGGTGCATGACGGAGCAGGGCTCGACGGAAGCAAGGGTTGGCGGAAGGGCAGGACTGGGCCTTGGGGTAGCTGCTGCCGTTATCAGTTTCGTGTTACATCCTCCTCCCGGCCAACGTCGCGCGTGCTCCTCCGCGCACCCCTCCTGCTTGCAACACTGCTATCGGACTCCAGTACCACCTCGACCACGCGACGAGGGTCCGCCCACACCACTAGGCAGACGGGGGAGGGTGCCATCACTATCGCTAGCCGGCTTCGAAACCTCACTTACGCCCTTGCCGTTTCTGCGACGGATGCAAGCGCGACGGCGAGGGCTTCCACCTGCCTTGCCAGAATGAACGAGACGTCCACGAGTTGTAGCTTCCTGTTCGCGTAGGAGTGCAATCAGGGAGCTGCGATGGCGCACGTTGCATCGTGGCCCTTGCCAGCGAAGCCTATCACCTCGATCCCTTAGCTGTAACGTGACGTGCAATCATTGTAGCAACGTGAATGCCATGAGCTCACCAAGTATAATCCGCCTTGCTGCCTCCTTGCCGTTCTGCAGCGAAACCCGCCGTGCCTGAGTTACACAAACTATTCCTCGCTTTGCAGATACCATGTGAGTATGGACGTTTCATCGACTGCATATGTGCCAGAAGACTGAGATCGTGCCAAGGAGACTCATCGTTCGAGACGACAAGGCCACGGCCTCCAAATACATTTCCGACTACATTATCGGTACACACTTCAGTCTTAGCGTGCCGAAACAATTTGCTCACAACTTGCTTCCTCAGACCGCATCAAGACGTTCGATCCGACACCAACAAAGCCATTCGTTCTCGGTCTACCAACAGGATCATCCCCCGAGGGCATCTACAAGAACCTCGTCCGCGCACACAAGAATGGCGACATCTCCTTTCGCAATGTCATCACCTTCAACATGGACGAGTACGTGGGGATACCGCGAGAACATCCGGAGTCGTATCATAGCTTCATGTACAAGCACTTCTTCAGCCACGTAGACATCGACCCCGCAAACATCAACATCCTGAATGGCAACGCCGATGACCTGGAGGAAGAATGCATTGCCTACGAAGAGAAGATCAATCGTGCGGGTGGTATCGAACTGTTCCTTGGCGGCATCGGCCCGGACGGCCACATTGCATTCAACGAGCCTGGTTCGAGCTTGCAGAGCAAAACCAGAGTGAAGACGTACGGCACCAATCCCAGTCCCCATCTTTGCCGCTGCTAATGCGCACACAGTCTCGCCTACGACACAATACTTGCCAATTCACGCTTCTTCGGCCACGATGTCAGCAAAGTGCCCAAGATGGCCCTGACAGTTGGCATTCAAACCGTCCTCGCTGCCAGAGAAGTGGTCATCATTATCACTGGCGCCCACAAAGCTCTGGCTCTCCAGAAGTGCATCGAAGGTGGCGTCAACCACATGTGGACCCTGTCGTCCCTGCAAATGCACCCTCACGCCATGATCGTCGTAGACGAAGACGCCACTCTCGAACTGCAAGTCAAGACAGTGAAGTACTTCAAGTCTATCGAGCAAGTCGCCGCTTCACAAGGCTTTGACCAAGTCTTGACATCGGGGGATATGATGCTCAAAAAGCGCGACTCTGTGCTGGGAAAGCTCGACAGTCCGAGAAGTTCCATGGACAAGTCGTTCACCGTATCGCCAGAGCTTACACTACCTGAAGCTGACAGCACGAGTGCGCTGGCCCTTCCTGCAAGTCAGGAGATCACAAGACCTGTCACACCTGAGCTGATTCCTGACTCGATGCACGACAGGTTGCCAGATCAGCCGGTGGTTGGTAAATTGGCGGGATTGGAGGTCAAAGATTTGCCGATTGTGCCTATGTATGAGCGTGTCGACTCCGCTACAGCGGCCTAGGTGCTCACTGTGGATCCGAAGAATAGTCCCGATTGAGATCGAGATTGAAGTGAGTGCTGGATGAGACTGACAAAGAGCGGCACCTATCGAAATTGACTGAGGAGACACGACTTATGTATTCTGCTGTGTACTGCATTGCCGCCACGCAACTGCGAAAAACTTTTCACATATATACTAGACTTCCTGATACACAATAGATGCAGTCATGGTCACTGCGATGTTGCACTCAATTTCTCCTATCCTTTGCACCTGTCAATGATTGTTCCCGTGCGGTGTATTGGGTACGTAGAACCAAATGTGGAGGGAAGTGCGAGTTGGTACTGGGAATACCTAGCACTCGCACGGTGCATGCCCCATGCGGTTGAGAATCTGCTGTGCCTGGCTAGCCGAGCTAAGTCTCCCACCCACACCAAGGACGCACCACGATGAAGACAACTCAAGCAAAAGCAACAAGCCAAAAAGCACATGCATCCATTTCCAGAGACAATCTACCCTATCAAGCCACCACAACCCCCTCCCCCTTCCTCACCTTCCTCTCCATCTTCAACCTCGCCTCCCGTTCCAAGAATTCCGCCTGCTCAATCCTACTCTTCTTCACATCCACAAACAAACACAAAAATATAAAACTCGCTAGACTCAGCGCGAATAAGAAATAAAATGGACTACTGTTATTTCCGTCTGTCGCGTCGATGATCGCCGAGGAAATGAACGGGCCGATGAAACTGGAGGTTTTGCCGACGATGCTGAAGAGGGAGAAGAAGAGGAATTCTTTGCCGCGTGGGGTGATTTCGGAGATCATCTGTTTCGAGCAGAGAGAAGTGGTTAGTGGGGTCTTGATTTGGGATGGGTGGATGATTATGGATGGGCAGAGTGTGATGCTGTCCTTTCCAAGTCGCTGGAATATTGTCCCGGATCAGGTAAGTCGCACAGTACCCCAGATGCCGTGCGGAGGTGGTGTAGCAAGATTTCTCAGTCCACGCCGAACGCGCCACGAGTTTCGTGACAGCGGGAAGTTGCAGACTCGTGGTCGGATAGTTTCCGCTTTGAGCGTTGTCCGTGGCATATCGAAATGATGCGTTGGCGTCTGCATGTCGCCGTGACGGAAAGCTCAATACTGTCTGTGCGATCCTAGTGCCCTCGAGGAAGAGCTCGAGCCAGTGGTTTGGGATATCGGGAACAAACAGCTACCCTTGTCGAAGCGGAGCGGAGATGGCGAGCCGCCTTGACAGCGGGTAGCAGCATGAGACTGCGGAAGTAGCGCCGTTGACAGTGATTGCGGAAGTGGTGGCGGGGAGATGAATGGGTGGGGTGCGGGAGGTTTGTAGAGAAGGAGATCGAGACTCACTGTTTGTGAATAAGAATACCAAGGACAGACGAACAGGCCGTAGAAGACTTGATAGAGCTGCAAACAGGATGAGCCGAGATTAGCAGGAGTTCTTGGAGCGGAAGAAGTGCGACTTACCCAGACCTCCCATTTATTGTGAAAGCCAAAGCGTTGGGTCCAGATTCCGATCATGCCCCATGCATCGAGCAGAATGATGCCAACGGCGACAGCATTGAACATGGTCTTGGTGGGAAGTTGGTAGCGTTTCTGAATTCTCCAGTAAACGAAGATTCCGACGGCTTGAGCTACGATTCCGACAATGAGGAGGTATGTGAGTTGCAAGAAATTGTATGCCACAATTTCGTTCTGCAGTGTGGCGATCACAGTGACAGTCGTGTTCAAGGAGTCTCCGAGAAGGAAGTAGCCTGATTTTTGCATCAGTATCTCGATCACTTGCCTCTTTTCGTGCAGTACTTACCAATCAAATAGAACAAGGACTGCTTCAATTGCCAGACTTGAGTGATAGCGTTCCACAACTGCCAGAGTCCAGCGAGCACGATGTTCATGCCCGGATCCTGACCGGGTCTTCGCTTCTCGAGAACGAACCAAGGAATGGCCACCAGCATCCAGACGCCAGACGCGAACGCAATAAGCACGCTCAGGCCATAATTATTGTTCGCGACACTCTTGTTCACTTTCATCGCAAACCCAATGCCGACAATAACCGCCAGAATGAAGACTTCGGCCACGCTCTGCACGTAGAAAGCCGTATTGCTCAACTCGTTCCTCTTCATGCTATCTGCATGATCATACTCATCTCTGGTGATCTCTCCATTCTCGAACTGTTCCGCTTTCCCTCGGATCTCCTTGGTATTTCGCGCCAGTCCAGGAAAGGCTGCGGTCCAAAAGGTGAGGGCTAATTGGTATGCGATCAGGCCAATGATGTAAAGTCCCAAGCCGATCTGCCAGTGTTCGACTGTGTGGACGCCAAGCCAGCCGAATCCGATGCCCCAAGCGATTATTGAAAGCGTGATCAAGATGTTTGGGCGGAAGGTGCCAAAGTCTGCGTATGCGCCGAGGATGAGGAATATTACAATTTGGATCGCAAAGGATATACCATTGCAAAGGAGGATGACGCTGTTGATTGTCCTGCGGGATCCGGCGAACGAGACGATGTCATTGTCAGGACCGCCGATTGCTTCGGCATGCTGGCTGAGTAGATTTTGTGCTGCTGTTGGCGCAAAGTTGAACAAGGTCAGGCCATTGTTGCCAATATAGTAAGAATAGTATGCCCAGATTTCGTTTCTTGACGTCTCATAGCGAAGGTCGTGTTGGTCTGGTGCTACTGGATGTTCGGTTTCCACGAGTGAGTCGTGGTCCCTGACGATGGCGCCTTTCGTGGGGTCTTCTGCGGGTGCGGTTGCTTGGGCAAGGCCCGGCTCAGCAGAGGCCATGGCTGGCGAGAGGTCTCCAAGAGAAGGTGTGCTTTTTATGGACCATGTATCACTATTTCCTGGTACCAATTGATGTGATTGAAATTGAGGACAGTACGGATTTCCGAGATGGGATTGAGAGGAACAGAAGACTTGCGACCTTCTGAGACCTACCTGGAGTACTATGCGACTAGAGAAGCACGCTATGAAGGACGATGTGCCGCTCATGCGTGGAGAACGATGGAGCTACGCAGCGAGGCGAGGCAGAAACTTTCGGAGGGGCCGTGGCCCTGCATTATCGTGGCAATTGAGAAATGTTGTGGTGCTCAGTCTGCTCGGCCTTATCGTAAAATGCACATTGTAAAACCTGACCAACGAGTGCGGACGTGCCGAAAGGTCCACTTTCTGTGCAAGAAGAAGAGTGTTCACTGAGAGGTGGAGAGTTGTTGTTGCGGAAAGAACAAGGCGACAAGACTGCATCGGCAAAAGCTTGACTCCGTTGATGAGGCGTTGCGAACTTGCGCCACATGCCCGGGCTGATGAATCTTTGAGATTCTGGAACTCTTTTTACTTCTATACGCTAGAGGTATCGTGCTGCCGCGAAAATGTATGTAGAACGCAGCACTCGACTCTATTGACAGTTGTGAATGGACGTCCGACGTCGCAAGTCTTCGCTCGCAGTAACAAATCATCTATCATCGTGGGACCAGCTTGTAAAGGTGGGACTGAAAGCAACTCAACTGATCTGGGGTATCTCATGTCTCTTGATGCTGTTTCAATATGCTACTGTACAAGATCGTCTATTGCCCAGCAGCTCCGTTGCCAACGTCGCTCAAATCTTGCTCCCAAGCGCCTCGCTAACCCAGCATTTCAACAAATTTGCGCATCATGCAAAGTCCGTCTAGATCTCCTGCTGTTCCTTCAGAAACCTCGCAGCCATCACATATAAGAAGAGTGCTCCTCCGATCACCCAGTACTTGTTCTGCGCGAACCAAGTCTGTCCCTCCTTCTCCGACTTGCCCTTCCTAACAGCGTCCTTTGCCTTATCCTCGGCCACTTGGTCTACCACACCCCGAGGAAGCACTTTTTTCCCAGTCTGTGGGTCAATGTTCTCATTCTTCATCCACTGCCAATTCTCCTCATCTACTTCCGGCCACATCTCCTTGAACCGTTGACCACCATCTCCTGCTTTGATCGCTCCGAACCCTGTTCTCTGATGTGCTGGTCTCCCGTCCAATGTCCTTGTCGTTGAACCTCCACACGTTGAATTCCACCACCTTGATTGCGCAGCTAGTGCCTTCCTCTCCGCTTCCGTCCCTCGTATTGATCCTGTCGTCATCTCCTCGCTCGTCATGAAACTCAGTACGCCGAGCAAGATGGTGCTCACTTCCCATGCAGGATTGAACGACTTGGGATGAAAATCTGATATGCTGAGACAGAGGCGTTCTGTGCATTTGAAGCGGCCGGAAGGCGTGTGCATGCGGATTGCGGGCGGCGCAAACGGATATTCGGGTGGGAAGGTCAGAGTGCCCCAGTATTGTCCATTATGGTAAGGAGTGTTTGGTGGACCAGTCAGGATGTAGTGCCACTCAAGGATGTTGGATTCACTGGGTCGCGCAGTGATGTACTCTGGAGGGGACTTTTGGAGAGTGGCATATTCGCGAGTGAGGCGCTTATGCGCTGCTTTCGTGGCCATCGCGGGTCTTGGGCGAGAAAATGGAGTTTGTGGTGTGTATCGTACGAAAATCGTCAAGGAGATATACGTGGAGATTGGAGATGGACTTTACGATTGTGTCCACGAGTGAGTTGTTCGTGTATAGGACACAGTCGGCTTACATATGCCGATCGGAACAATAAATGTGGATGCTCCGGCGTGACGCGTCGTGGCCTGAGCTCACATCAGGCATCATCGGGCCGTGCTGGACTTCCTGAACACAATCTCCAAGACAACAACATTGGACTGCTCAGCTTATGAAGACAGAAACAGATGCTACCTTGTATGATGCTTTCACAACAAGATCGAGGTCTTCAAGATGAATCTGCTCCTCGTCGCCGACGCTCCTGGTTGAGGAGCTTCTGCCGCCCTCCTTTTGTCCACATCCACGGGCGTGGAACGCGGCTCCAGACTCTTGTCACTACAATCTGCCGCGACGACTGGTCCAGAACAATTCAAAATGCACTTCACCTTCGTGTTGGCCTCTCCGCGCTCCACGTCGCTTTCGATATCCTCACCAACCAAGAACATGAGCAATGGGAACTGCCACGGATTCGTCCCTTGGTTACTGCCTTGGCCACTGTATCGTACCATGCGAATATGCTGTCCCGTGGCTTAGCTTGACATGCTGAAAGAGCATTGACCGTTATGGAATGTGCCTTGCATATCACTCTCGCGCGTATGTCTCTTGGCCACCACGTCGAGGATGAGGAATGCTGAGATAGAAACAGTGACGTGAATTCAGCGCGTAAGTATAGCAGCGACCTCCGCGCTTCCTGCTTTTCAGGCCATATCTTGTCTCTTCGGCTGCGACCCGTGGAGTTCGAGCTCATTGTCAGGGACACACTATCAACCATTGGCATCATGGCCGCCCTACTGTTGGCCTTTGGAGCGTTGGCTGTTGCTCAAGGTACGCACACGGCGTCGAAAACATCGAGCTCGCACTGTGCCCTCACATGGCCTGCTCTACCCTGCCGACCTGCAAGGGTTGGTGTGGACACTGCCGGGCTGCTGCAGCGGAGCAGATGCGAGCCGAATCGAGCAGATCAATTGCTGACTACGTGTCTCACGCAGTCGTTGAACAGCCTCTCATCACTGTTGCTCCTTCAGCAACCTCTCCAGTCCTGCTGTATCCTCTTGACACTTCAGCCACTGGAGCACCTTGCAATAAGATCATTTGCTACGACTACATCAACACGTGCAGCATCCGTTTTGGTGGCTGTTGGCCGGCATGTGAGAACCACCCTCGGCCGACATACACCGGAAGCATCTGCTCTGGCGGTGTCTTTAAATCCAGCTTTTCCAAGGCCTTGGCCGCGACGCAAGCCAACCCCTGCGGCTACAAATGCGATTACTCGACTGACTCTTGCGGCAACACCTTTGGCCCTGGTTGCTACACAAGCTGCCCTGGGGTCACAGTACCGAGCTACACCACACCTGTCTGCGAAGCCACAGCGACACCCGCGCAGACAGTCTATGTAACGCCAGTACCAGTCAACACTGTGCCACTGTTTGTTCCTATCGACGCTTTGATGAAAAGACAAGCCAGTGAGACTACATTGCCTGCCACAGATTCTACAGAAGCCACTGCAACGGGCCCTGCAGACAGCATCTCTTACACCCCAGTGCCAATCACGCCTGGACAAGCAACGATCGGTGCCGATCTGTCGACTTTGAATCCGTCCACCATTGAAACGCCCGGCGTTAGCACTTTGGACAGTGCCTCGCTCACCTTCTCTGACCAGGCGTCAGCTGCAAGCACGACTGATAGTGCAATTGATGCTTCTAGTACGACTGATGCGACTATCACGACTGAGTCCTCTAGCAGCACCGATGCTGATGCCCTTGGTACCACTGATAGCGCGACAGCCAGTCTCTTATCAGCAGAGGCTCTGGTCACTTCTGATGCTGCTACTTCCGCAAGCGACCTGCCAACGACCGAAGACTTTAGCTCAGAACTCAGTGCAAGCGAAGCAACGTCCAGTGTCGAGAGTGTGGAAAGTGCCTCCTTGGTATCCGCCGACGCATCTACAGCTCCCAGCACCACAGACATTTTGACCACCAGCGCATCATCCGAGGTGTCAGAGTCCACTTTCGGTGCCGATGTTGGTTTGAGCACCACGGATATCTCGAGCACTAGTGATTCTGCTTCAGCGTCAGCAAGCAGTTTGACTTCACTCGATGCAACCTCGCTGCCTTCGCTCACTGAACCTACAAGCATTATCTCTGAGACGGAGTCGCTGCTTTCTTCCGATGCTTCTAGTGCCACGAGTTTCGGTACTGCGCCACTTTCCAGCCTTGATGCTGCTACGAGCTCTGCGCAGCTACCGCTCTGGAGCAATGCGACTACCGCGTCAGGGGCTTCCAGCCTGAATACTATCCCAAGCCCTACCCAGCTACCAACCTGGAGCAATACGACTACCACTTCAGAGGCTTCCGGTGTTGATGCCACCGCAAGCCCTACCCAGTTACCGATCTGGAGCAACACGACAACTACCACTGCGGCACCCAGTCTTGATGCTGAAACAAGCTCCACGCAGCCACCACTCGTAACCAGTTCAGTGGCAGGACCTCCCGTCAACGCTACGACCAGCTCCGCGGCTCCTGTGGTTCTTTGGACGCCAGAGCCCATCCCAGAAGGCGGCGCGACTATCGGTGCCAATCTCGCGACAATCAAGCCAGTTGTGTATGGCTACCTGGAGCCACACAGTATAATAGATCCAGCCACCGAGACACAACAGGCTGTAGCTGAAGCTACTTCCAGCGAGGATTCTGCCTCAACGGCCCTAGCTTCTAGTGAAGTTCTGTCGGTGCCAGCCTCGATTACGACTGAAGAAACTATCGCATCAGAAACTACGTCGAGCGTCGCTGCCTTTCTCACAGCGACTGATGAAACTGCTACCTCTAGCAGCTCTTCGAGTGAAGTGAGCGCGACTTCATCAGCAATCGCACCAGTCCTCTCGTCGCTCGATGCTTCATCCACTACAGAAAGCACGGAGTCCTCATCTGCCACTGCCTCTCTCAATCCACAGCTTGTGAACTCGGCGATCTTCTCAGTGGATTTCGTATCGTCCTCGGATCCTGCACCTGCAGCGACTTCGACTGCGAATTTCGATGTTTCGTCTACAGTTGACATCAGCGCTTCTGATGCCCTTCCTACCACAGCTGAAGGAGACGCTCAACCAAGCGACTACGTCCTCACACCACTGGCTCCAAGTCCAGATCAGAGTACAATCGCTCCAGACACGACCGCGTCATCGACCTCAGCCGAGTTCACTTCTGACGCTTCCATTTCAAGCACACCGTCTACTAGTGCTGAGGATTTCTCCAGCATTGTGCCGACTGAATTGTCCGATCTGGCGTCCTTCACCATTGATCCAGCCAGCGCCACATCCGAGACTGCTTCTGCAGAAACGTCTCTTTCCACAGTAGAGACTTCTTCGGTCGTTGCTGCAGAGGCGCCCTCTAGCATCATCAGTGATTCTACAGCAACCCAGTCTGACGATACAGCCTCCGCAGCAACAGCTGCGACCCTCTCTTGAAGCTAGGAATGACAGAAGTTATGATAGATATGGAAGATAAAGATCACCTCGCCAGCTGCATGACCTGGCATTTCGCCAACGGACGAGAGTCATGCGTCGGTGAGACTGATATGCTAGACGGTTTCGACAACATGCGGCACCACGACTCATGAGCCTAGGACTATTCAGCAATCCTTCGTGAGTCACGAGAACGCGAAATGGGAAATCTGTGTAGTGCTTCTGGCGATGTTCCAATTTGGTAGCAATTTAATGAACGAAGGCGTTTTGATTACTGATAGTTAGCCTAGGCAAAAGATGACTTCCCGCGTCCATCGACTAGCTTCTACAAGGCATAGGACCAATGACCTTCAATGCATTGCTCGTATCATAGGCAGTAGCATTGTAACGCCGAGGCATGATTGTGATGCAACGAGCCGTGGTACTCGGTCTGTAATCAAGGGCATACGACAAGTAGGTTTTGGTCAGAATTCGGAAAGCCCCTTGAAAATATCCCGATTTGGCAAAATGCCTTCCGTGTTGCCCACCTCAGCTCTTGAACTTCAACTCCTTCACACGCTTCGACAGCAACGGCGTCATCTCTCGTCAGCACCACGAGAACCAGATACGCGGCATGTGTGACCCTCGAGCAGGTTGTGAATTTTTCCTTGAACGCCCAAAACGACTGTTGGCAACATGATACACTAGACTGGGTCGTCAAGCCTACTTGCTTGCCGTGCTGACGGCGAGAGTCAAGTGCGTGCAATTCATGACGACAGAGCAATCTTCAATACCAGCTGTGGAGCCCATTGCCATCAGTTTCAGCGCAAATACGCAATATCTGACGTCGAAGCCGGACGAAGACATCATTGTCGATGGAAAAGAGCGAGTCGACAAAGTTTGGGACCTGTTTCATATGGCAGGCTCTAGCACTTCAGGGTCGCTGGATGTCCAATATCAGGATCGCTGCATTGCAATGCATTGTGCTGGCTGTCATGCTCCTCGCTGTGCCTGATGACTAAGACGATACGAGACAGCACGAAGGTGAACAAGGCTTGTCTCAAGCGCACTAGCCGGACTCGATGGAGTTCGCAAAACGAGCATACCATTTTCTCGCTAATCGAAAGGGTTTCAGTAAAGGTTTTCCAAAGAACGCTCGAGCTCCCGAGAATAAACTGTGCTATCTTCTAGAACCATCCTGCTCACCAATTCCCGCATGGCTTGTTGCGAACACAAAACAGCAGAGCATGGATGCTAGCAGTTCAAACTCCCGAATCCTACCCGCACTTGACACTCAAGCCATCTCGTATAGAGCCCGACTTCAGATGGGAACGTCCGAGACAGTGCGGCTCGATCATCGGACAGTTCTGATTGGCTCCACTATAGGTGTTCCTATCAGCACTAATTGCTGAATCGAGCTTTGCCGAGCATCTCACACATGCCCTGTTTCGAACAACTCAAGACTCGTGGCAAATGCTCCGATGACGATGAGGGTTCCTGCAAGACTCGAGTCTCGATGTAGAAAATCGTCATTCGAGGTAGTTGAGAGGTAGGGGACTGGAGGTTGAGAGACATACAAAAGAACAGTGGAAGACCGATATCCTGCACTTTGTATCATCAAACAATAGCAACAGCATCAGAAGTCCTAGATCACGGGCAACGAACAACGCCTGGAGCGTATTGAGGACTTCGAACTTTCCAGAGAAATCAGATCCCTTCGACTACTTCGACACCCGTACAAACAATCAACAATATGCGTTTCTTCGCGCTCGTCGCTACAATGACTGCCCTGACTGCGGCTGGTCCGTTGCCACAAGGTACGATGGGTGATCACATCTGGTAGATCGAGACTAACATAGCTCGTTCAGGTTCACCATCCGGCTATGGTGGCTCCGAGGGCGGCCGTGAGAGCAGCCCAGTCAGTGGCGGCGCCGGAGGTGGTCAGCATGAAGGTGACGCCGGCCAAGGCCAAGGTGGTACTGAGAGCAGCCCTGTCGGCGGTGCTACCGGCGGAGGCGCTGGCGGACATCAATATGGCGGTGGCTCCGGCCAGGGAGGTACAGATTCAAGCCCTGTGGGTGGAAATCCAGCAGGCGGTGCAGGCGGTAGCCACTATGGAGGTGGTTCAGGCCAGGGAGGCACGGAGTCCAGCCCCGTTGGTGGTGCACCAGGAGCTGGTGCTGGAGGACCACCCGGTTATGGAGGCGGTGGCTCTGGAGGTTCATCTGGACCACTTTGCCCCTATGGTCTCTCTGCCAACCCCAATTGCTGCCAGACCGATGTTGGCGAAGTCATCGCTCTGACTTGCAAAGCCCGTAAGTCATCATGAAGCCTACCGTATGAGAGGACTTATTCTGACTTGAGCTGCAGCACCTGGCAGCCCAAGGAACAAGCAAGAGTTCGCTCAGGCTTGCAGTTCCCAAGGCTTGACACCTCAGTGTTGCGCTCTTGGATTGGTCAGTTCCCACCATGGCACCTGCTGTAGCAGTACATGCTGACTTCTTGTTCCTAGCTCGGAAACCAGCTCATCTGCCAGAACCCGCTTTAGGTTCCCTGCTTTAGGAGGAAATCCATGAAGTCACGAGCACAGGCTCACAATTTGTAACATTACGGATTCCGAGAGGCATTTCCATATTGATATGGCCCTGTAGCTGTACAATGAATGGAGAACTGTATGAATAGTAACAAATCTGAACCAAATTCAAGATTGGTTTGATCACGCACACGCGTTCTCTTCTCTATTTTGGCGTTGATTTCTTCTCAGACACTGAAACAACAGGTAATAATACTTGCTCACACGAGCGACTAGCCACTCGGGCCACTCCAGCTTTACGAAACTCAGCTTCATTGGCGTCGATCTACTGAAAAAAATCAGAGTCATAGGTAAATGTAGCGCTCTCTGAAGAATGGACAACGGTCTAAACAGCAGGATTTGCAACTTGGCTGCCCTTGGTCTCTTCTGCATGGTCAGAGCGAGGGGCTCAGTAATTCAATCTCCAATCTGTCGACTACAATTCGGCGGACAGCAGCTGGATGTTGACGGGCCTTGAACAACGACGTGGGATGGAGTGACAGGACACGACAGCCACTCCCTGAAATTCGAATGATAATCTTTTCGGACGATTGGCAGCTCTAGTGCCATCATTCATTTGTTTGGGTCCGGAGCGCTACGGCGAACAATCTACTCTCTGACATATGGGCTATCGTTCAGAGGACAGAAGCTGGAGACTTACTGGCATCGAAGCACGAGAAAGAACTGAATGAAAGAGCTCGCAGACGACTCTCTAAAAATAGATGTTACGAATAATTCATACCATTCGTAACCACGTTGCCTTCGATAGCCTGTTCGAATCCAGAGAGATGTCATGCTCTCCGAAGGATTGGCTGTTTACTCATAACAAGGAGCTGGAGATGTATTGGCATCGAAACCCAACGAGGTACGGAGGAGAAGGCATACGAGGTCGCTCTCTGTAGCATGAAAGACCGAAAAAACCATTCCATCTGCCACCCTGATGGTTCCGTAACTTGACCAAAACTGTGGCGACAGATTACACTACCTATTTTCTGAAATTTGATCAGTATTCTACCCCGGACGAGTTGGATGCTGATCGGCATTGAGGGCCGCGAGAGAATAGAGTCATGGACCGGGTCAGTCGCTCTCGAAGACCTGAAGAAACTTCCAATGCATACGAGCTGAAGATCGATTGGCACCCATCGGTGACATATAACGGAGTGAAGGGACGCAGGACCTTATCTCTAGATATATGACACTGCACCAACCCGCACACGGTAGACATGAGGTGACATACATTGTAATCGCATGAAAGAGTCAGAAAATAGATAAACTATCTTCTGAGAATCCAATTATTGGATAATGCGGATGGTTCCGACACCGAGTGGCATGCATTACCGACGAATTACGGAGTGAAGAGGCATGAGGTATTGTCTTCGAGAGACAGGCCATTGTCCGATTCAAGGCGTTAGAACACTAAATGGCTTCTAGCATTGTTTTGAAACAGAGAGAGCGGGCTTACGAACTGCTCTCTGGAAAAGAAGTGACTTGAGATCTTCATCGTCTGGTTATTAGTTGTCATCGCTAAAAGCGGAGTGATGGAGTGAGTAGAGAAATGAATTACTATTCGTGAAAATAGCCGTCGGTGAATCCATACAGTCTGGAGACTAGTTGGCTTTGATTGTCGTTGAGCAACAGAGTCAAGGGGTGGAAACGTCGCTCTCTGGATAGCTGTATTTTATTGATCCATATCATGTCGACACTGGATGGCATCGAAGCTGATTTGAATCCAGAGCGACGGAGCAAAAGGCATGCTCTCCAACACACAAGCTGCCATTCAATCCGGGTAGTCTGGAGACTGAATGGCACCGAAGCTCATTTGAACTCAGAGCGACAGGGCAGATAACCTGTTCTCTGAGAGACAGAGTATTCCTCAATCCCTGTGATGCTAATGTCGATTGCCATTCTCTACTAGAATTTTACAGAGTAATAAAGCAGAAATCCTGCTTTCTGAGAATCAGATTGTCATTCGATCCGCATGGTCTGAACATCGATCAGCTTTCAACAAGACTGAGCGTCAGAGTCAAGTCGTAGAATGCACCTCTCCATAGATCTGCATTGCATTCATTCGGTCAGTCTGGACATAGATCAGCATTGATCACTATTGCACCACGGAGCGACTGTACCAAATATCAATTCTCTGGAAAACAAGACGTGGCCAGACCCATGAGATCTTGAGATTGGATGCCCTTGAATTAATCCAGTGAATAGAACGACGAGACAGAAAACTACTCTCCGAAAAACAAACTGTGATTCGATCCGCACAGTCTGGAAGCCGATTGCCGTTCATCGCTATCGATCTATGGAGTCAAAGGGCCAAAGACTCGTTCTCTAAGAACATGCATGCCAATAATTCGGCCAGTCCGGACATCGGTTGGCGTTCAAAAAGGTTGCACGGCGGAGAGACCAGACGGAAATCACATTCTCGGGAATACAACACGTAGCCAGATCCATAGCATCTTGACCTTGAGTGCCCCTAAAATCGTCCGAAGTACGGAGGGACAGGAGATTTGTCAACTGATTTGCACATTTCCATTTCACTTTTATGGACTGTATTCACTCACTCTCGCATCACTCTTCGTCCACATGCTCATTTCCTCCTTCACAACCGCTTTCACTTTATTGCCTTAGAAATCAGGAAAAGTGAGGTCGAACTGAACCGCAAACTCCTCTTGCAACTTCCCCGGAGTCCATCCCTCCTCCCTAGCTTTCGCAGCGACCTCCAACATCACCCTCGCAAATGTCTTCTTGTCCGCGCTCCAATAGTTACACTTTACAAGCACGCCGCCCTTTTGCTCAGTCTCCGCAGCTTCTTCGTCGGAGAGGCCAGACAGTATGCCAACTTGTATTCCCGTCGCGTACTTCAAGCCCACCAGCTCCTCAATGAGTCCAGAGCGATTGAGATCCCGTTCAAATATTATTACGAGGGTGCGGAAAGCTTTGAGTCCGTTGAAGCGACAGATCATGCGGATCCATTGCAATGCGCGGGCTAAGTAGGTCTTCGCTCTGTAGTTGGGTGCCTTTTTGCGGAGCTGGCGGGGCTTCTTAATTTTGCCTTTGATGAGAAATGTGAAGACGTTGCTGCCGTAGAACATTGCTCCTGCTTCAGCGCGGATTTGTTTGCTGGCTTGGAGGATGCTGGGCTCTTGGAATTTGTCGTGTACTGGAAGGATAGGCGCCACTGTGAATTTGGTATTGAGGTTGTTCTCCATGGCGAGTTCGTAGATGTAGTTGCGCAACTCGGCTGGCAGGTCGTAGAAGCAGGTCTCCGGCTGTGGCTGGTGGGCAGGCGATAGCCTACAAGGACATCAGTGGTTGTCAATGCAAGAGAAGCCGAACTCAACTCACAGTGATTTGTTCCTTGCATTGAGTGCTGCCACAAGAGCAGGCGGCAACTCGCAGCCAATAATGGCGCCTAGTAGGTCAGTATTCGTTCTTCAGATGTCATCTTCTCCTGTCCCAGTGTTGTTCCTAAGAGTCAGGTTGGTCAGTGTTGAGCAAGAAGTCGTCAAGGTGGCCAGGAGCTCACCTTTTATGCAGCACATATTGGTGCCCAGACATTGCCCTAATCTCAAGTGAGTAAATTGAGGTCGCGTGCGCAGAAAGAGGAACTCGAACTCACCTTCCACACCCTCAATTGTCCATCTTCGGCGCCTCGACTTGTCCACGCCATAGCCGACACTCTCAATCTCCACCCAAGGCCCACCATGTACTCGCAGATCATCCTCCGCCAACCTCGATGCCCTTTGGCACCTCGCACCTCGTCCCTTGCCGCCGTCGCCGCCGTCGCCGCCGCCGCAAAAAACAAGAAGAACAGAACGAAAAGGAGAATGCATACCTGGAGGTCGTCTGGACTGCATCGCTGCAAGTGATGAGCGTGTCGACAGTGCCGTGAGCAGGTCGATGTCGCAGTGGAGTTGCAGTCGCGCGGGAGGTCGAATTTCGAAAGGCAGCAAGCTGTTGTTTGCTTCTCGCTCGCCTTCACTTGTAGACGACAGGGATCCTGCAGCACGCGCCAACAACACAACAAGACAGTGACGCTAACCGTTGACGTACCTGAAGATGGAGGAGCAGAGGTAAAAAGGTCTCAGGAATCATTGATTGAGTCAGCTACTCTACGCGCCGCATCGTGAGGGTATTAGTAGTGTTACATCGTCATTGCTTTTCGTCATCCATTCTTTTGCGTTCGTCGCTGTCTGTCGAACTCAGGCGTAAATCATGATGTCTCCGCCCCAGCAGAAACAAAAGGCCAATCTTCTTCTCGCCCGGAGCGCGGAGGTCTCATTCTGTGGGCATATGTTGTTTCCTCCTTCCATACATTCAGCACCTTGTGCTCCATGTCAAGCTGATGCTGCAGCATTTCCTGACGGATCTCCTTGCTGCATGTGTAGCCGTAATCGAGTCATGTAGCTTACAACTCATTCTTGACGCTCTTAGCGCTCTTGCTTGCGGCGACGCTGGCGCTGGATGCACTCTTGCTGGCCTGAACGCTAGCAGAGGACGCGCTCTTAGACGCGGCAACGCTGGCGGCAGAGCTGGCGCTGGAGGCGGACTTGGAGGCTTCGGAAGCAGACTTTGGTGCAGCCTTGGAGATGCTAGACGAAAGCGAGCTGGCAGAAACGCTGGCGGCAGAGGAAGCGGAGCTGGCAGATGCGCTGGCGACGGAGGAAGCAGAGCTCAAGCTGGCCTTGGCCTCCTCAGATGCGAAGCCAAGGTTGTTGGCAATGACATCGTAGATGTAGCGGAACTGTCCATAGGCACCTTGGGTGGCCTCAGCGTAGTAGTTGCCGGCGCTGGAGGTAGCGGCACCGTAGGCGGAGGCCGCGGAGTCTTTGGCGTTGTTGCCAGTCAGCGAAGCGGAGTGCTTGCGAGCAAGAGCGATCAGCTCGTTGCGCTTGCTGCCCTGTGGCACCTTGATGCCGTTGCGGTCGGCCCACTCCTTGATCTGACTGTCGCTCCAGCTTTCGAGAAGCTGGTCGCTCAAAGACTCAGTAGCGGCGGAGGCGGACTTGGAGGCAGAGGCGTATTGCGCTGCGGCTTTGTCGGCAGCGATCTTAGAGTTGCGGCGAAGAGAGGCAATGAGCTTGTCACGGTTGCTTGGCTGTGGGACCGGGACTCCACGCTCATCGAGCCATGCCTTCAGATCAGAGTCAGACCACTGAGAGTACAGCCAGTTGCCTGGGTAGGCGGCAGTCTCGCCTGCCTTGTCGGCGGCCTTGGCGTAGTTGGCGCGAGCGGTGTGGAGGAGCGAGTCGCGGGTGCGAGGCGATGGGTTTGGGATCTTGTGGTAGTCGAGCCACGACTTGAGTTGGGACTCAGTCCAGCTGTGCTGAGTCAGTAGTTGTATCAAGAGTGAAGGCGGCCACCAATGCTCACGTGTCAAAGATCCAGTTCTGGACGCTGCTGTAGGCCTCATTGCTTTGGTCGGCAGTCTCGTGCCAGAGGTTCTGTACCTGCGCAACCAATGTGTCCTTGTTCTTCTCAGTCCCCTTCTTGACCTCTTGACCCTTGGAGGTGATGTAGTTTTGCAGCTGGGTGGTGTCCCAGGAGTTATATGGCTTGACAGCGTAGTTCTCCCAGTTGTCCTTGACAATGTTCTCGAGGTCCTTGCGGTCGGAGGCTGCTGGGTATGGGATGTCGTGATCCGACAGCCATCTCTCGAGCTCGGTCTCGTGCCACTTGTTGTATGCTGTACGGCCTCAAGAGTTAGTTAGACGGGATTCAGGCCAATAGCACACTAGAGGGGAATAGATCTCAATGGCGAGACGGCAGCTTCATCGAGCTCGACATGCTGTGGCCCACAACTCGACAGCAGGTTTACCGTCTCGCCACGAGTTTCAGACGCTCTATCAGTCTTCAGAAGAGGGAAAAGGTGAAACCTACCGGCTTTGCCAAACCAACCGTCGGCGGCGACGGTGGTCGCCAGGGCGGCCACAGCCAAGGAGAACTTCATGTCTGCAGTTGCTCAGGGGATTGCGGTGATGGGATTGAGGTTGTCAATGAATTTGTGGGTGGTTTTGACGATGGATGTGGGAGTGAAAGGTGGAAGTCGAAGGTGCGTTTGCTGTGATGATGAGCGAGCACGAAATGCTTGCTTGGGAGCTCCTGCCTGACGCTCAGTGATGTAATGGCAGGCGCCCGGCTTCACTTGACGCCACTTTCACACCCACGGGCAATTGTTGTCGGATTATGATGCGCGCTCTCCACCTGCACACATACAAAGACCAGCTTTCTTTGACGATGCACGCGTGACGGTACAATGCTGACTTGGTGCGCAAACGTGTCCACAATCACTTCTCAACGTCTTCCTGACAGCGGTGTACTTCGCGCATGCGTACCAAAGCACGTCGCGTCATCAACCAAGCGCGTCTGCAGATGTGGCTGGTGCGGGAACGCGACCGACCAATGAAAATGCTACGTGCAATGTCGTGTCTGTTGAGCTCAAACGGCTTTTCAAGAAATCCCCAGCGCCTCGCTATACAATCAATTCCTTTCCCCCAGACCCAGACCCTGCACGTGTTTGCTTTGCGTCTCCATGACTCGTGAAGCATGTCTCGTCAATTCTAGCACTTCGTTGATGACTTCAGCTGAGAGCGAGATGGCCTCCCTAACCCAATCCCTCTGCCAGCCCATCGCCAATGCTTCGGTCCCATTGAGTCTCGCGATACCTGTAAGGCGAAAGCACATCGTCCTCTGCATCGTCTCGTGTGCGGGTCGTCGATCCGGTGTCGCCGCTGCCTGACATGGACGCCATCTCAGCTTTGTCTGCCATGCGGACTTTTTCGTTCGTAAATCTCCGCTTGCCGAACCAGCCTTTCTTCTTCACGGCCGTGGTGATAGAATCGCCGTCTTGGTAGTCACTGTTGGCTATCGACTGGGTGTCACTTTCGGCTGCTTGTTGCGCGGCGAGCTCTTCCGGAGTGATTTCCACGAGTTCCGCGTCCCGGATCCATCTTCGACGACGCGTCCACTTGCCCCAGTCATCCACTCTACTGCCTCCATGCCAAGCATTATCGTAATAAGTCCAACCTTCCTTATCTCGAGAACCTTTGGCACTGGTGTGATCGTCGCTCCAAGTCATATCGATCTTCCACTCGCTGTCCGGCACCCATCGCCACCGCGTTGTAGCAAAATCGGTTTCTGGCAACGGGAAGCTGTCCTTGTCCGGAACTTGGTTCAAGTGCTCGTCTGTCCATGGCTGCCGTTCGTGAGGAAGGACGTTGGAGGTATAACCCAGCATGACCCAGCGCCGCTGATTTTCAAAGATTGAGAACGTGAAGCGAACACCAGGATTGGCTCCTTTACGTTTGAGCGCGTTCGCCAGAGCAGCCGGCGCCCGTGGAGGCAGCGGTGGTGGTACCTTATCTTGCGGCACAGGCTCGGGATAACGCAGCCCAGTGGTGATTGAAGCAGCATATCTGACAGTCCTACTCCTCCACAGGATGCTTCTTGACGCCCTCGCTGGACGGCTGTGCCAGGTCATGCCAATTGTACCGAGCACAAGAAGGACTCTTTTGAGCGTGATGATCCTCCATGGTGGCAGAGTGAGAATGATCCAGACTGGCGTGACTGCGAGCAACCTCAGAAACATGCTGGTCAAGGCAGGTCTCGTTGTTGCACTGGTCGCTGTAGTTTGCGTGCTTAGGAACTCTGTCAACTTGAGGAATGGATCAAGCAAAACGTCGCATCGATGCGTGAAGATCTCCAACGTATCCAAGATCTCGTCTAAGCTCTTTCTCCTCTCACTCTCAGAATCCGCTCTATTGCGCTTCCTCTTCTCTCCGCTCCACATTGTGCTTGACAGTGGGCTGTAGCGGCGTCCATACATGCCTGCCATGAGAACCACGATGACAACAATCGGCCCCGCATATCGCAGCACATCGTCACTGTAGAGCACTGTGAACCAAAAACCTGCAACGAGCAGGAATGACTCCCACGGATCGGGCGTTGTCCATGATAACAAACCAGCAAGGTGATTGAGCGGCAAGATGAATGGATGCGAATAGGCGAGCACTCGTGTGACTTGCGGTGGAGTGGCAGCAAGCAGCGGACTCTTCTGATGTATCAGAACCGAGGCATGGTTCCTCTTCCTCTGTGTCTGCTGGTTTGGCGAGAAGGCAGCGATGGTAGGCTCGGGCACGGAGTTGTCGCGTCGACTGCCATCATTTGCGCGGCGGTCTTCGGAGACGCGTTCGCTCATGGGAAGATTGAATGGAAGGTCTGTGACAGAAGAAGTCGGGGTTAGTGTTGTCGATGACGAGGGCGGCTTGCATTTCCACTTCCATCTCCCCGACCAGTTTCTCTTGAGCTTCATGGCTCCATACCGCGACAGGAAGCCAGCCCAGAACACGCAAGTCTTGGACATGGCCTTCCTTCCTTGTGGAGCTATATACCGGCCACAGAAGGCGGGAAGGGAAAGCACGGAGCAGCGACTTACCAAATGCTGCCATGCAATAGTGAAGGCGGCAGTCAAGTCATGCCGGACAGACAAGCGAAATGTGACAGCCTGATCTTGCGTGCGCATCTAGCCCGTCTAGCTGCCAGTAGATCGGAATGCTATCGTGAATGTGGTCGTCCGCGCGGAGAAGTCATCTGGATGGCGAGAATGACTTGCGAGACTGCTCCATGATGGATTGGTGGTCGGCATGTGACCCAGTCTCAGCTCGTCCGCGGCAGGCATGTGAAAGCCAATCTGCCGTCCATTTTTCGTCCTGGTCTTTCCTATCGTACGCCGTAGTTTGTCAACCCCTCCATCAAACATCGATTCCAGTCTCCATAACTCCTTCACTGTTTCACCGTGTGTACCTACACGCACAGCTTGTCGGAAACGTACGTACCGCTCGTAGATGCTGTCTACTGTTCCCACACGACCAACCCAAGCCCGCTGCTCTGGCTTCTTTGGCCTGATAACGGCAAGCCTCCGATTCCACGCGTAGATCACACGTCAAGATCTGACATTGCACGTTGGTCGAAGATGCACTTCTTTCCCGTTGTCCTGACGCAGCAGCATCGAGGGAGCGACAGCATTGTGCTACCCAAAAGGACGATGGACTCTTGGCCCTAACCTTGACATGATTACCAGTGGGCATCCACACGATGTGGCTTGACAGCTCATAGCAAAGCTGAGGCACAAGTTGCAATATTTCCCCACGTGGCTGCTTTCAGCAGAAGCTCAACATCACAGCTCGAGAATGTTCAGCACTTCCACTCACGAGCACTAATGCAAGCCATCGTCAGCTCTGTTTCAAAGCGCGGCAATGTAGCTCGACTGGCTTTAATGTCAAGCACTTTCAGATCAGCCCACTTCGATGGCGCCGCCACAGCCCGGCCCAGAGTCCAGCACAGCGAACGACAGTCGCAAGCTCGAAAGACACAACGTTTTGCATTATGTGTTCGTGCATGCTCCTGTCTAGTGATTCTCTCTCACCACAGAACAACATAAAAAGGCACTGGTCACGTTTCGATCACCTCCACCATGGAGACGGGTAACGTTCAACATGTTGCTACTGCTGCGGACATGGTCCCAGAATCCGCCTTCGACAGTTCTGCGAACGCTGCTGGAGTTGGCACGAATGATATACAGAGTGTGTTCTTCGTCAATGTCTTGCCCCGCCGGGATGGGCGCAGCTCCGACAACCAGCGGCAGCTTGATGAGGAAAAGGCATGCATTGATCTCCACAATCAATATCTCGCTTTGGGGCATCGAGAAGCGATTCACGGAGGAGGTCAAAAACGGCAAGTTACCAGCTTCCGGCGTAATCCAGGATCAGGTCGCAAGGAGCAATTACAAGGCAACATCGACCGAGTTGGCTAACCCAAATTTCGGGTTGGTATGTAAACTTTTGCCACAGCGCGTCAAATTCTTGCTCACTCTCAGATCAGGCCGCCCATCAGGTTCGATCCGATGCCACGAACGACGAGTTTCAATGTTGCCGCATCGGAGTTCCATACAAAGCTTCTGAGCACCATGCTGAACTACATGCGTATTTTGGCTCCAGTCTACGACAAATTCGAACCAGTGCTAGCAGCACTTTCGAATTCGATCTCACAGCTGTCCAACTTGCCAGCAAAGAACCTTGATATCACTATAGTTATCACGTTGATCGCAGCAAGAGGGGACGGTTTTCATACGAGTAAGCGTTGTTCAGAACACATGAACATCGACCCATTCATGATACTGACCTAGCCTAGGCGGTAGATTGATCACTCTCCGTACGGATGATCGCCTAGTGGAATACGTCTCCAAGAAAGAGACCGCAAAAGTTGCAGACTTCGCCTTAGAATACTTCCAGGGTGATGCGCTCTTCGACATGAATATGTTCAAGACAATGAAAGCCGAACTGAGTAAGATGGTAAAGCAGGAGGCGAAGCGACCCGTGGTGAATCAGTACGACGTGATTGTGTAGCACTATTTGGCGCTTCGTTATATCAAGCTATCCGCTACCAGTCAGGTATGCTTTTGTTGAGTCGACCTCCTTTCATTGAGTCTCGCTTCGCGACTCAGCTTTCTATAGACAAATGGACACCAAGCGCCGTGCATTGGAACAGGAATTCAAAAGGGTGTCACTCGCGACTCGTGACGAGGATCTAACGTTCATCATCGCTTGCGCCTCATGTTCTTCGTTCGCCAGGTGACGCAATGCTGTGTACGCCATGGATGGCCAAAGTTCGCCACGGCCTCCACTAAAAGGAGACCGAGAGAACCGCTACGCCAACCTGGTTGTAGCGAGTGGTCCAAATAGAACGCCGTAACTTCTATGCACATGCAGTGCCCTGATCCCACTACTAAGACGGCGGATGGCCATAGTTGCCCAGCGCACCAAGCTCCTGGGCGAGCTGAGAATTGATCGTCTGCTGCTGGTTCGTAGCGTACGTTGGCGATATCTGCTGTGCGCCCAAACTCGCCTGGAAGTCGTCGTACGTCTGCTGTTGATGCTGCAATTGTTCCAGCTGGTTCGATAGACTGGGTTGCAGGGGCTCTGTAGGGTACGCATCTTGCACTTCTGAATATGAGGTCGGCACTTCGGGATACGCGCTATGCTGGTCGTCTGTTCCGAACGAACCTTCTGGCAGATTCAATTGCGCGTCGAGGTCCGGTTGCACGTTGCCGTCGACTTTGTCTGTTTGTGACATATCGGCTTGTGGCACGACGGTGGCGTGGAGTGCTGGTAGATCAGGATGTGTCTCCATGAGTTGAGATCTGGTCATGTCGTCGATTGGAGTGCCGTTCTCTTCGAACTCTATGACGCGCAACCATTTTCGCTTCATCTTGGACATCGTCGTTGTGCTGCAGACGATGCCAAAGCGGTCGTGGATGAGCCAGACCAGATCGTCCAGATATCGAGTCCGATTCTTGGGGTCGCGCAACCACTCGCGCACTTCCTGTTGATGCGTCAGTGATGCCATTTTGCGGCGGCAGAAATGCGACTCGAGCGCGCGAGGTGCCGACATACCAACTCCTGTTCCGCGGTCAACACTTTAGGTCTTCCATTCTTCTTGTTGAGCTCCGGCGGCATGTAGTTGGTGCCATGTTGTTGCAGACATCTCTTCATGCGATAGATGCTGCTCCTGCCGACCTTGAGCTTGCGGTGGATGGTGGTGGGATCGAAGCCGGCCTCGAGCAGTTCCTTGATCTGCTCTTGGACTTCGACGGACTGCTTGCCTGAACCAGGCATGGCGGAGGATGTGCTGGGGATACTCCTGGTGTGTCGAGCGTGGTCCCGCGACTTTCTTGATGGTGGTAATTGCAAAACGTGTCGGAACAGAAAGTGCTGACGACTGCAGACTCGCCCGGAAGTTGCCGGTCGGCGCTACAAATGACCGATCCCTTCTCGCCTTCACGCGACTCGAGGCCTGTACATAAACAATGCAGAACGCGTTCTATCAAACACCCTCATCAGCAACATGGCACTCCACCGTGATCTGAAGATCGCACAGTTGTCTCAATTCTGACAGAGAGTTCGGCTGTATTGGCTACGCATGCCCGCAGCTTTGGCTGCCGAACGAACCTGGCAAATTGTTCTTCCTGCGCGTTCGGATGCCACCCACATAAAATGCAAGCCTGTGTTTACAACTAATGTGATTCATCCAGCCTTTCATTGAATAGCCAGCAAAGATGTCCAATGCACCAAAAGCAATCCTCATTATCAACGGCCCCAACCTCAATCTTCTGGGAACCCGAGAACCTCATATCTATGGCAGCACTACCCTCACGGACGTCCAGGACGCAGCAGTCGTCCAAGGTAAAACCCTGGGGATAGAGGTCCAGCATTTCCAGTCAAATCACGAAGGCGCCATCATCGATCGCATTCACGAAGCTCGAGGCAAGGTTGGATACGTGATCATCAATCCTGGCGCTCTCACTCACACGAGCGTTGGCCTGCGAGATGCCCTGGCCGGATGTGATCTGAAGTTTGTCGAGGTGCACATCAGCAACGTCCACGCGCGAGAGGCTTTCCGGCATCACAGCTATCTCTCGGATAAGGCGGTTGCGGTCATCTGTGGACTGGGTGTGTTCGGCTACACTGCTGCGATTGATTTCGTAGCCCAGCAACTCGAAAAGTCGGCATAGCATGCTCACTCATCAGGCGCGAAATATCACGATGTTTGCAATGACACGATGGCGGAGTGCTCGGAAGCTTTTTGGAGGAGATGTCGGCCTCGACAGCGACAGTACCCGACATAGCCGCCCGGAAAGGACGTTTCCCTATGCCGGCGCTTTGATCGGATCCCATGTTCGAATGCACACAATGCAAGCTTGCTGCCTGTGTCATTTTGCCCCATTGCGGCTCAGAATGGCTCCCGAAATCGAAGCCGTGCTGCAGCTGGCGGGGTGCCCTGAAATTCTTCGCGGGGCAATTCCATGGTGACGGATCAACAGTTAATCATGCTTTCGTAAACATTGCTAATTGACCTAGCTCGTGGCATTCTCAGTAGACCAATAAATAACAGGAGCATTCTCTTGCAGCGATGGCAAGAAGCAACTGTCATGGATCCCTCACAAGTTGACGTCCCGCCGCTCAAGGATCTCACTATTGACAACATCACAGACAATGTCAAACTCATCAACTCGCAGTGTCCGAATCCGAGGCTCAAATATATTCTCGAGCGGATAGTGAAGCACTTGCATGACTTCGCACGCGAAACGCGTCTCAGCCACGAGGAGTGGATGACTGGGTTGCTGTTTCTGACAGCAGTTGGCCAGATTTGTACAGATGTTCGACAGGTGGGTGAGCACGAGTATGTCGTGTCTGCCCAAATATGCTAATTCGAGCTTCAATCAGGAATTCATCCTTCTCTCCGACATCCTTGGCCTCTCCCTCCTCGTAGATAGCATCGATCACCCGAAACCTTCGCACTCCACTGAAGGCACTGTCCTCGGACCCTTCCACTCTCACGAAGCCGAGGCGGCTCCCAATGGCTCTCAGATCGCCCATGATCCAGACGGAGAGCCCTGCTTGGTGCTCTGCACTATCAAAGACACGAACGGCAAGCCGGTCGAAGGCGTGAAAATCGATATCTGGGAGACGGACAGCAAAGGCTTCTATGATGTGCAGTATCCAGGAAGAGAAGGTCCAGATCAAAGAGCTGTGATGCATAGTGATAAAGAGGGTGTGTTCTGGTTCAAGGCTATCGTGCCTGTGCCGTATCCTATACCGCACGATGGTCCAGTCGGTAAGCTGCTGGTGCAGCTCAAGAGACATTGTTATAGGCCTAGTCACATGCATTTCATGTTTGAGAAGAGTGGTTACGATCATTTGATAACGTGAGTCGGAGTACAAGTCTCGTGCTTGCGAAATGCTGATTGACTGCAGGGCACTTTACCTCCGAGGTGATCCGTATGAGACCAGTGATGCTGTCTTTGGCGTGAAAGAGTCTTTGATCGTCGATCTCAAGACTGTGAATGATGAGCATGTGAAGCAGTATGGGGTCAAGCCTGGGTCCAAGCTGATTACATATGATTTTGTGCTGGTCACTGATGATGAGTCGAAGCAATTGAGAGAGAAGAATGCGCTGGAGGCTACCAAGGCATTGGGGTTGAAGATGAAGTTGTGGAACGGACTACCAGTACCTGATGTAGACTAGCAAATGATATTCTTCTCGAATTTATTCTATCTTCAACAGTCTATAAATTTGTCAATCTATGCAAGGTGCTGCTCTTTTGTCCCGCTCCCCTGTTCGCTCCTTCGTCAGCTCATTGACAATGCCAAGCCACCATTGGAAGTCATCACGGACTTCCGCCTATCTTGCCCGAATCACCAACTCTTCAACACGGACAACATCGCAAAGCTCAAGACTTGGAATCAAAACAAAACACAAGAATATGGCGCCCGAGATGCTGAGCGATGATCAGCTCGAAGAAATTTATGCCCACGCCACACTTCTGGCGAAACAAGCGGGACAAATGCTCCTCGATGCCGTGGAGGCTCGGTCAGGTTCGACAGGAGCAGGACACGTGGAGAAGGAGTCAGCAGTCGATCTGGTGACGCAAACTGATGAAGGTAAGTCGTTCAATCGTGCTTGGTTTGCTGAGCGTGATGAGACATCTCGATTTTGATTTTTCGATTTTGGCTCGAATCCAGAAAACAGCAATTGAGGAGCAGCTATGAATAATGCCCGAGGAGTTATCGTCGTTCACCTGCTGATTGAGCTCCTCTGCTTCACCTCTAGATGTGGAGGCATTCATTCGTCAAAGTGTGCAAGCCAAGTTCCCATCTCATGCGTGAGTCAAGATCTTTCCAGCTCTGATCCTGAATGCGAATTTTCTCCGTCCGGAAAGCTGACTCCTGCAAGCTTCGTTGGCGAAGAATCGTACTCGAAAGGACAATCCAAAGAGTATCTGATACCTGCGAAAGGCCCATCGTGGTGCATTGATCCGCTGGACGGTATGAGCTACGCACACGAAGCACGGCTCCAAAAAGGCTAAGATCTCAGGCACGGTAAACTTCATCCACCTGGCGCCATTCTATTGTGTATCAATAGCTTTTCTGTGGGACGGCGAGCCTGTTGTTGGCGCTGTGAATGCGCCATTCCTGAAGCAATTGTAAGCTCTGCCAACCACAATCGAGAAACCAGTGCACCGGAGCTGAACAACCCAGATTCACCGCTTGTCGAGGAAAAGGTGTGTGGTTGAACGAGAAGACACCGCTTCCGCTGGCAAGAAATCCTATACCGCCGATGCCTGAGACTGCGCCAAAGGGTTGTGTATTCTCTTGCGAATGGGTATGAATGCCATCGCGACAAGATAGTTTGACTTGCTAATCTCATGCCAAACAGGGCAAGGATCGAAGAGATGTACCTGATGGCAACATGCATCGAAAAGTCTCCAGCTTCATGAACATGGCAGCTGAGCTTGGGGGGCGGCAAGGCAAAGGAGGAATGGTACATGGTGTCCGAAGCTTAGGTTCCGCAACACTCGATTTATGCTATGTAGCCATGGGAGGCTTTGACATTTGGTGGGAAGGTGGCTGCTGGTAAGCGTGCATTTATTTATACGATTTACGAACACTGACGGTATGGCAGGGAGTGGGATGTCGCTGCTGGTGTCTGCATACTGAAGGAAGCAGGCGGTCTAATCACGACTGCAAATCCACCCGAAGACTACTTGAACGCCGCAGTGCCAGAAGCCAAGTTGGGAAGCAGACTTTATCTGGCCATTCGGCCTGCAGGCGATTCGACCTCCGAGACAGGACGGAAAAGCCAGGAACGAACTGTCAGAGAAGTATGGCGGCGCGTGGAGAGCCTGGACTACTCTCGACCAGGCGTTTGAGAACAGACTACGATATGAATACAACACCTCTGTACAGGATAATCACCAGAAAGTAGCACCTTGAAGGGGCGATTCGTATGTATACAGCCATTCTACAACCTCGCCTGAGATAACGCATGCGCAACGACTTTCTTGACCTCTTCAACAGGAAGCTGCTCGATGGTCCGCCCATGCCAAAGCGTATGTTGCGCGAATCCCTGGTATATCATGGCCTCCGTACCAAGGATTACTTTCCAACCTGCCGCCTCTGCAAGGCCACCCAGCTCGGTCCAGGGTGATGGGTGGTAGCACATCTCGAGCATAGCACCCTTGTGCAACTTGTTCAGGAAGACTTCTGTTATCCGTCTTGCTTCCTTCTCAGCCTCTGTCACCGGAGGAAAGTTCGGCACGCATGCTACGATCGCGCCTGCACCTTCCAGCGCTTCTGCTTCGGCAACTGTCTTCACATGCACAAGTCCGTCGCCATAACCTTCTGATTTGCACCAAGACACAACTGCTTCCACCTCGGCTGGATCTCGGTTCACTAAATAGACTGTCGAACACTTCATGCACGCAACGAGGGCATATACTGCTGAGCGAGCGGCACCTCCGCCTCCGATCACAAGACCAGGCCTTCGAAGGAAGACTTCCTCTGGATTTGAGATATTCTGGAAGAAGCTCTCTCGAACGCCGATGGTGTCTGTGTTGGTGCCAACATACTTGCCGTCTCGAAGAAAAATGGTATTCACGGCCCCGACCGCTCTGCCCTCATCTGTAAGTTCATCCAGGTGTGGTATTATCGCCACCTTGTGAGGCATTGTCACAGCAGAGCCTGAACCTGTCAGCGTAGCTCCCCATCTTCCAGGCGCTTATTACATACCATATAGTCTACGGTCCTTTATGAGGGACAAAAATTGTGACATATCTGTCGACTCTAACAGTTGAAAACTCCATGGCAGGCCAAGTTCTTGAAACACTGTGTTGTGTAGCAGCGGCGAGTATGAGTGTGCGATTGGGTATCCGAAGAGATAGCCGTGGCGCTCATATTGATCGACTTGTGGCGCTGGAGCGGTGATGATACTGCTTTCTTGTTGCATCTCCATTGTGCTTCTCAGTTCGCTGATTTCTTCGATTACTGATGGTTTCTTGGCGATGTGGCAGGGATTTGATGATTTTGACAGAAACAAAAATTCTTGATGAGCAAGTCCTACGGACAATCGTGTCGACAATAGCAGAAGAGTCGTGAGAATGCAGCAATCAGCTCAATGCCGACCAGATCTTTCTTCTGTCGAAGCCGTGGTTTCGTCTCACCCGGCGCCAGCAAATGCAACCATGCATAACTTCTGGCATGGCTCAGGTCATTCGCGTGGCCTTTTCCGATTCGGGCAATGGTCTAGGTCTCACTCGGGGCAAAGAAATGATCCCCATCAAAATTCGAGCTCTGACTGGTCGTTCGGCTGTACGGTCTTTGACGGACCCTCAATCTTCTCCACGTTCGGCACCAGACTCCGCTTTTGCCATGTGCTAGCGAACTTCGCCCGGCGTGGCTAAAGGCTGGGCCATCGTGCTCTGCACATGGGAAATCTCTTTTCTCTGGTCTGGGTCATATCCGAAAGGAAGATGATGACAATGTACTGACTTTAATTCATCCATTCGACCTTTCTCCACGTGCGGAGACCCCAGATTCTAGAGCTAAAACACTGCATACTACATACATATTGCCCTCCCCCGGTCCTTGGACACAATTCGTCTTCCATTCGGGCATTCAAGCAAGTCTCAAGGACATTCTTCCATTCGATATCGACAGCAAGAAGAACAGATACCATCATGGGAGGGTTCCTAACACTGGTCGAGGATCGACCGACGCCGAAGGCGGTCTACAACTGGAGAGTCTACGCATGCGCTGCGGTCGCCTCTTTCGCATCATGCATGATTGGTTACGACAGTGCCTTCATTGGCACGACATTGGCCTTGCCATCCTTTGTTGATGAGTTTGACTTCCCATCGCTCTCGACATCGGCGCTCGCCCTTGTCAAGTCGAACATTGTCTCCATCTACCAGGTGAGTGAGCATCAAGGATCTCAATGAGTACGCGACACTAACATTGTTACAGGCTGGCGCGTTCTTCGGTTCTCTCTTCGCGTATCCCTCAGCATACTTCGTTGGCCGAAAATACAGCTTGATCATCTTCTCACTGGTATTTATCCTCGGCGCCGGCATGATGTTGGGTGCTAATGGAGAACGTGGCCTCGGTCTTATCTATGCTGGACGTGTTCTTGCTGGAATCGGCGTCGGTGCTGCGTCCATGTTGACGCCAATCTACATTTCGGAAATTTCTCCACCAGCAGTACGAGGACGAATCGTCGGAATTTATGAGCTGGGATGGCAGATTGGTGGTCTAGTAGGCTTCTGGATCAATTATGGATTGCAAGAGACCATGGCACCGAGTCACAAGCAATGGATCATCCCATTTGCCGTTCAGCTCATCCCAGCTGGTCTCCTTCTCATCGGAGCTTTCTGGCTGCACGAGTCTCCCCGATGGCTCCTGAGCAGGAACAGGCGTGAAGAGGCGATCAAGAACTTGACTTGGATCCGAAATCTCCCAGCGGATGACCTCTACATCGTCGAAGAAGTCGCCATGATGGACGCTGCCTTGGAGGCCCAAGCAGCTGACATTGGTCTTGGTTTCTGGAAGCCATTCATCGCAGTCGGCCGCAGTCGCAAGGTGCAATGGCGCTTCCTTCTTGGTGGTCTGCTGTTCATGTGGCAGAACGGATCTGGTATCAACGCGATCAACTACTATTCGCCTACGGTGTTCAAGGCCATTGGCGTCACTGGAACCAGCGCAGGCTTTTTGACCACTGGCATCTTTGGTGTTGTCAAGACTGTGCTTACTTTCGTCTGGATGTTCTGGCTCATTGACAACCTCGGTCGACGCAACCTGCTCATGATCGGAGCTGCCGGTGGCTCTGTCTGCATGTGTAAGTACAGCACAGCGTACGTTCTCAATTCTCATTGTGCAATGCTAACTGTACAACAGGGATCATTGGTGGCTATATCAGCACAACTGATACTTCTGCTACTGCTCAAGCAGAAGCCGCGAACTCTGGTCTCAGCTCCGGAGGTATCGCAGCCATGTTCTTTTTCTATCTTTGGACGGCTTTCTACACTCCATCGTGGAACGGTACTCCTTGGGTCATCAACTCTGAGATGTTCGACATGAATACTCGTGGCCTTGGCCAAGCCTCTGCTTCTGCCAACAACTGGCTCTGGGTGAGTCTCAACTATTGACAGCTTTTCTGACTTCAACATGCTAACGAAGTTTTCCAGAACTTCATCATCTCTCGATTCACTCCTCAAATGTTCAACAACATGGGCAACAGCGGATGCGGAGTATTCTTCTTCTTCGCCAGCATGATGCTGCTCTCTATCATTTTCGTTTGGTTCCTGCTCCCAGAAACCAAGTCGATCCCACTCGAGTCCATGGACCGCCTCTTCGAGATCAAGCCAGTGCGCAAGGCGAACAAGATCATCATTGCAGAGGATCAATCAAGAGATGCTGAATTCAGACATAATGTGGATGGTGCGGGCCTGACGGCCGCCAAGGAGAAGACGGATATGATTGAAACCAGCAGCGAGCGCAACAGCACTGTTTAGACAATTTTGCTTAACAGGACAATCTGAAAGTTATATCCTCAGTAGCATGAGATTTGAGCATTTTCTGCATAGATCATTGACGGCCGATTGAGCATAGCTCTCGCGCATGAATGTATGAGAAATTATTTCACGAATGCTATGTGTTCCATTCATTACGACCGTCGTCCACCTCGACTGATAGCTGGACTTTTCTTATGCGTGCTCGCATTGGACTCTATAACACACATGCGTTCACGGGCATTATATCGTGAAACGAGAGGCATGCGCAAAACAACAGGACTTGGAGACAGGAAATGACGACGCAAGCGTTCGCACGTGGCCAGCGTGGTTCCGCGCCATAAGAGTGTAGCCACATTCTAATCAAGCTGCAATGTCTACTGGCAGTCCTGACTCTATAGATCTCTTGACCGCGTCGCAAACAATAAGAACTTTCAAACCGTCTTCGCCAGTGCAATTCGGCTTTGCTGTTCCCCTCGTGACATCGACGAAGTTCTTCATTTGCTCGTCAAAAGGCACGCGAGGCTCGACCGTGAGCTCGCTCTCACGCACCTGATCAGCCCAGCATTTACCCTCTCCATCATCATGCTTGGAGATTTTCATATCGCCGATGCTCAGCGTGCCTTCACTACCGAATATCCGGTAGAAGTCTTTGTACGCCTGGGGGATCGTCGGGTTCTCTCCTGTGCCGCTCTCAAAATTGTGGGCGGAAGGACAATTGTCCGCGAGGATGAATGTTCCTACCACCCCTGATGCAAATCGGAGAACAATGGCTGCTCCTTCTTCCACTTCATAAGGCCGCTGGGGTATACTCTTTTCTGCATGAACCCGTGTGATGGATCCGAGCAGGTACTGCAGAATGTCAAGGTCATGAACTAAGTTGATGTGGATTGGCCCTCCTTTGCCTGGGATACTACGCCATTCTGTCGGAGGCTCGAAGTACGACGCCGGCTTTCGCAGAATCCAGAGTCCGGAGATGGCTATGGGTTTACCAATGATGCCTTCGGCCAGCGCACGCTTCGCGGAGACAACGTAAGAGTTGAACCGACGATGATGACCTGCGAGCAAGTTTCTCCCGGTACGCCTAGCAGTCTCTATCAGCTCCTTCCCACTCGAGATTTCCGTAGCTATGGGCTTTTCAACGAGAACGTCAATTCCCGCTTCCAGTAACTCCTGACTGAGCGATACGTGCGTGTGGTTAGGCGTGCATACGAGTGCTCCGTCGGGCTTGCCCTTTTCGAGAAGCATGTGCTTGATGCTTGGAAATACTGGCACATGGAATGCCTCAGCAACTGATATGGCTTCCGGGCGAGGATCCACGAAACAGTGCAGTGCAGCATGTTCATTGGCAATTACGCTCTGTGCATGTCTCGGCCCAATTAGGCCGGCCCCGATGATGGCTATTGAAGGGCCGCTCATTCTTTCGGAAGATCTTGAATTCGTGATAGTGGCTGGTAAGATGCGACATCGTCTGGCGGTGGATCCATGTAAAATATCGCGAGCACTATCAACTAGTCAGGGAAGAATATTGGCGATAACAATCTTCCACAGCTCGGCGGCCAGTCCGGCCAGATAGCGACCATTCGCATCCTCCTCAGGAATATGAAGGCCGCTCGTTTGGGCGCGACCTCCACCCATCTTCCAAATGCAGCATGATATTATCTCAACACCATCGTATTCTGGAGTCGCACCGAAGGAACGCCTCCTGCTCGAGCTAAGTTTAGACTTTTGTGCCAAGACCCGAACGCCACCAGGGCCTGTTCGCTCGTTTCTGCGTTTATCCCTGGCGCTGTACAACACTCTTCCGGGGGGAGGAGCGCTGTTCCGTTGGGCTGTTGGCCATTCACTTGCAGCATCAGCACTGAGCGGGACACACCTCTTCAGCTCAGCCTCGATGCGGATGCATATGAAAAACTCCCTATGAAGCAGGTGGGTCCGTTGACAGGGTTGGTGAACTGATACACGCTCTGATGCTACGCGATGTCGTACTACACATACCCGCGCCTGCACAGGCATTCACTATGCCGCGTGCCTCATCAAAACTCGCGACGTAACATTCACTTGTGAATATAACATCTACCTGCAATCGCTCCAAACTCTGTTCAAGCCACAAGGCAAGCTTAGTTCCTACTCCTTCAAGACTTCCAAGAATTGTCATCCAACATGTTTTGCCGACCAGCGATATGCTCCCACAGTCTTGGCCGAGCATGGGTCCATGATATGCCATCCAAGTTGGATCAAGCTGCACGTTACGGTTTCGATCTCGAACTCTTCTACGAAGACCTCTATTACGTAGCGAAGGAACTGCCTGGAGGCGCGACACCAGAGAACCACACTCGAGCGGCCAGATATATCCGCCAACTATGTGACGACCGGGGTATCGCTATTATGTGCCTGCAACCGTTCATGCACTATGATGGCCTACGAGACCGACAACGACATGCGGAACGAATCGAGGAGATGAAGCTCTGGATCGATCTGGCACATATCCTCGGAACGAACCTCATCGCCATCCCCTCGACATGTCTCTCGAACGATGAAGTGAGTGGAGACGTGGATCTCATCACAGCAGACCTTCGAGAGGTAGCAGATCTCGGAGCACCCGAAGGCATTCAATTCGCATACGAAGCCTTAGCTTGGGGGACACATGTCGACAGGTGGGAGCAAGTCTGGGATATCGTGCAGCGCGTGGACAGGCCGAACTTCGGGATATGCTTCGACACATATAACTTCGCTGGGAGAGTCTACGCGGATCCAAGCTCGCCTGATGGCAAGACACAGAATGCGGATGTGGACATGACAGCGTCGCTGAAGCGTATGGTGCAAACGGTCGACGTTGCAAAGATCGCATACATCCAAGTGGTCGACGCAGAAAAGCTGGAGAAACCTTTATTGGAAGGCCACGAGTTCTACAACCCAGAGCAGTGCGCACGAATGAGCTGGTCAAGGAATTGCCGATTATTCTATGGCGAGCAAGAGCGAGGCGCATATCTCCCGATCTATGCCATCCTGAAGGCACTGCTAGTCGATCTTGGGTTTGAAGGATACATCAGCGCGGAGATGTTCAACCGAAGTCTCGCAGAATCAAATCCGAGTGTTCCGGAAGAGCACGCACAGCGTGCAGCGGTGTCATGGCAAAAGATCGTAGAAGATTTCGGGCTCAACAGGCGGGCAAGATCTGTGAGCACGAGCCAGTCTGCCGTAGAGGGAGCGCCGAGAGCACAATTGTGATACTGTTGCGGGGGGGGTTTCAGTCGAACCATCAAGCGTTTATGATAAACTTAGAATTATTAGAGCCAGATCAGTTTAGATACCCGGAGATCTGGAATAGTAATGGTAGTGCATGGAGCGCTCCTTTCCCTGGTCCATGTCTTTCCTCGAACATAGGACCCTCATCAGCGAACCTGCTGAATGGAATTGGGCAACACATTGGCGGCTTTGTCGGGTTTCTCGCGACGTGAAGAGTCACCTTGGCCAGTAGAAGGTCATTTGAAGTGTTTCATGCACGTGGCTTCGCTTCGACCCATCTTCCCTGAGCCTGCAGTCGCCATGCAAGCTCTTCCGCCGACATCTTTCGCAAGACAGTCGAATTTGTTCGGTTGCATGTCTGTTTGCAGGCCTATGCTGGACCGCTCCTCCATTTGGTCGAGTGACCATCTGCTAGCCAATTGCACGTTCATTGCTCAGTGACTACGCGTTGGTCCTGAGAAAGGTGCTTTCTCGATCAATTAGTAATGTTCGCAAGCTCCAGAGCAGTGAGCGATCTCCATTGTTCTTTGGGTCCCCATTTGTTTATATATTCAGCCAGCGCCATTCCCAGATGCATCGAAGTCTTGTCCAGTGCCATTGTAGGTATTTGGCCGCATATATGTAAGTAAAGGATCCGATGGCTGGTAGTCAGCCCCAAAGAATTCCGCGAGGTCCAGATCTGGACCAAATCCCAGATTCTGCATGAAGTCATTGTTTCCCGTTGAATCTGTGCGATCGAGCATGGCCAATTCCTCGAAAATGTCCGCTCCATGCGCACTTTTGACCGTGCCCGGGTCTCCTGCAGCGCTCGCGGCCTCTTGAAGATCATTTGCAGTTCTCGTATTGCTGTTCCATTGACTTGGCCCTGCGATGGACTGCATCGAGCCCGAAGGGTTGTCAGTGATAAGCGATTGCGTTCTGTCGTTCGGTATGCTCATGAATGGGTAATTTGAATCGACGAAAGGTGAAGAGAAATCCATCAATGTCGAGCCAGTGCGTGTGTGCTCCTGTGGCGTGACCGTGTCTATTAAACTAGTCGCTCTCGCATTTGCGAGAGCTTGCTGAGGATGTAGGCGCTTGCTACTGTCACTGGCATTGCGGAGAAGACCAAGTATCGCACCAAGGAGCGAGAAGGCGTTCGCCGATTGAGGAGAGCTCGGATCCAGATCCCCAGGAGCTTGGAATGACAACCGCACCAGCTCATTGAATGTGCTCATCGACCTTGCCGGCGATTTGGATGCGCTTGAGCTGGCTTGTGGGTCTTGCCATGGTGACCACTCTTCTAGTCCGTCTTCGATCAGAAAGCCCACATTCTGGATGTCAGCAGGCCTGATATGGGTGACAGCGCCAGTCTGCGAGGCGACTGCTCGCTCGAGAACAAAAGCTGCCAAAAGAGTGTGCTTTGTTCGCCCTTCAAAGAGTGTCGTTCTTGTGCCTTTGCCGAAATTGAAGTGAGTCAAAAGGCGAATTGCGGAGCCAAACACCAGCCAAGCTGAGACCCATGCTTGCTGCATGATATCTGCCAGGCCAAGTATAAGCAGACACTTAATATGACCAAGCTGGAACCCGTGCTCGCGTGGGATGAGTGATCTCGCAATACCACGACAATACTCGAAATCTGCTGTGGCCCCATTTTGCAGCGATGTGATGGCCATTATGCTCCAAAGCTCAGCATGCCCGGATACCGTTGTGTCCTCTCGACGTAGGCCTTCATGAGGATAAGAATACATGAGTTTCAGAACATCATGACGCTCGACCATTGGCAGCCATGTATGGGTGAACGCAAAGTAGTGCTCTAGCAGCAACCACGAGCTTTTGGGGAGCTTGAGCAGGTCCTCATCGGGTGTTACATTTCTGTTCAAATGTCAGAGAAACAGACCAAAGCGATTTTGGAATCCAAGGGAACTATTGAAGAGCTGAGAGACTCACTGGGACGTCGCCACCTGGGGCTGTGCTGGGCCTTCAGGGCGAGGGGCAGAGCTCACTTCTCTGGGGGAGACAGCACTCGCTGTGGCAGCTGGCGCTTCGACGGGTCCCTGCGGAAGCAGACTCCCGTCCGAAGGTGCTGACATTGGTGGTGACTGATACGATGTTTGGGGATCGCTTTCCTCAGTATATGATGCTTGTCGATTGTGTCCAGCTTGTGGAATTTGTGGCAGCTCAATGTCAGCACCCGACAGCATCTGATCAATCTGTTTGCACACTATACTGTTTCTCCAGACATTGTGCAGGCCCTCCGCCGGAATTGTGTCCTTCCATGCAATCAGCTGGTGCGCTCGTGCCTGTGTGTTCGGAAGAAGCTGTGAGAGACGCTTCTCGCTGTCCGGAAAGTTCTCAAAGGCCCAAGCTAAGGTGAGTTCCAGAGTTCTGATGTAGTTTGGCTGTATGCCTCGCTTCTTGGGCTGCTCGTTATATGTGCATGTTCGCCCCTGCGATTCGCATGTTTGGCACCATGGCCGGGCGCCATCACATTTCTCTCGTCCAGCTCGACATTGGTCACATGCACGTGACACTCGAACTCGCTTCGCCCTCTGTGCTGCATCTCCATTTGAAGGTCTCTTGCTGCCAGTCGCTACAGAGTCATGGCCATCTCCGGGGAATTCTCGACTGACTTCCAACATGATGAGGCTTGGCTAACTTGGACGCATCTTCGAAGGCCATCCAAGGGCAGATTCTCGCCTCTCGATGGGTTGGAAGCTTGAAACCCCTTCCCGAGCCTAAGTCACTGCTTCAATTCCTGGACAGCTCTAGAGAAGGTCTGAGGGTGTATGGGGCTTGCTTGTGGGGTTGTTCTCGTTCGGTGGCTTGTTCTGTAGATGATTGAAGGCCACAGATAGCGTCTACTCACGCTTTACGCATTGGAACCGAAGAGCAGGCCTCCATGCTGGCTCTGGGCTGTATTTGGGAGTCAATACTACTCAAGCCTTGCGTAGACACGTCTCTCCGTGGCCGGTCCACTGCCGACAGCGCACGGGCCAATGCGGAGTGAGGAGAAGGGCCTTCGTCGCGCGTGGTCTCATTGGCTCCTGCTGACTAGCGCGATCTGGCGGACGTCGCCCGGATAATGTCATAGCCCGAAATTGCTCCTTCTCCGCGCAACATCGATTTGGCAAGTTGGACAGGCGCGACAGGCAGATGTCTAGACTCTGGGGTGCGGGCAGATCCACTCTGCATCTATGCAACACATTCACCTGACCTGATTTCTCACCTGCTCGTGGGCAGATCAATGGCGATAGCAAGGCTGCGGCAGACGCGACTGGAACATCACTCATTCTGCACGCCTGACCACAAATGATCGGGATCTGAATCCACGCCGTACAGCAGCTTCACAAAAATCAGAACCATCTCCCGAGGTTACGGATCTGTGGACACTGCGTGCGGATACTGGCCTGCATTGATTATCCTACCGGATCGAGACTTCGGTCACTCGAAAGCGGGCATATGTGTCTGGCGGCGTGGCAAGACTCTAAGGCCAAGTCTATGTCCTGTTATCCGGAAACGAAGTGAGCAGCCAACTGTATGCCGCCAAGTATGAACACAATGGCCGCTGTCCATGCCGGAATGAAACGGTCCTACAAGGACATGCGAGGCACCGACTCGATAATGTCCCCGCGATCAAACACAAAAGAGATTCTCCAGCAGAGACCAATATCACGGGAAACGAGCGCCACGCCCACTCCACCCAATGGAACTGCTACCAGGCTGGAACCGCGACCACGCAAAGTCATGTTCAATTTTGATGCTACTATCCTGATTATTGGTGTTCGTGGTGTTGGCAAAAGTTCTCTAGGGTTTCTGGCAGCATCTGCTTACAGTCGTCGACTCGTCGAATCAGATCGAGCATTTTCGGAAGCAACTGGATCGAGCAGGACTGCGTATCGAAAATTACACGGCCCAGCAGAATATCAGCACACGCACTACGAAGTGCTCAAACGTCTCCTGGAAACCAACAGCAAGAATTCGGTCATTGTTTGTAGCTTCGCAGATCTCGAAGGCGACGGAGCCAAGCTTATTCGAGATTGGGCTCAATCACATCCTGTGATCTATGTGAGACGAGACGTCGTTGGCATCCATGATTACATACGAATCTGGTCCGAGGAGCGCATACAAGATGTTATCCGGGCATCCGAGGGTCTTTTGCGCGACTGCTCCAATTACGATTTCTATAATGTCTCCGAAACCATTGATAGCTTGTCTCCAAACGAAGGTCCTCGTCATCCCTCAAGTCGAGCCTCAAATGGGCCCTTCTTGACGCTCAAGAGGACGGAGCATGACTTTTTAAAACTGCTGCGAAATATAATCGGAGACCATGATCGTGGCCGCTCACATCAATCTGCTTATCCGCTCTCGCAGATGAGTGTCGATAAACTCGAATTCACATCGGCCGTTACGCTCTCGGCCGAAGACGTGGTTTCGCGTCGTGTTGATCTGGACGAAGCTCAAATTGGTGTCGATGCAATACAGCTCGAAGTCAGCATTAATCCAGTGCAAGGGGACACTTGGCGCTTGGGTAAACACAGCTGTTTCAATCTTATCGGAGAAGCATTTGCCCTCCTGAGAAGGGCAACAATATTGCCAATAGTCATCGACATCGCTCACGATGCACGAGATGCCAGGCAAAAACAATTGTCGCGCGCGGAGCTACTTGAATACTGTTTCCGGCTCGGGCCAGAGTATTGCACACTCGACATGACGCTGGATGAGGCACAGTTGACGCATTTACTGGGAGGCAAAGGACGAACGAGGGTGAGTAATATCTTTCACCAAAGTGTCGTCCACTCTTCCAATGGGACGGGCAAAGGGGCACTCATCAAAATCCACCCTGGTCAACACGGCAGTGCAGTGGTTCGTGAATTGCACGAATGCTTGCTGACTATCAACAGGTCATCGGACAATACATCGCCGACCAACGCATTAGCGATGGCTGGTCGGGCCAGGCCTGCATGGATGTCTACGAAAAGGCCTCCGGTCTCGGTTGTGAGCTGGTGAAGATCACAATGCCAGATGGCAACCTCACAGACAACTTCGCGATCCAGGCTTTCCAGCAGCGCGTGCATACACTGAACGATGGCAAAGGTCCGCGACTTATAGCCTATTGCACCGGAAGACAAGGAAGAACATCAATGTGCTTCAACAACATACTGACTCCAGTGATGCCGCCTGTCATGGTTTCGGAGCCAATGACTCCCGCCAGTGGTCAGAGTTTAGAACAGCTGCCACTCGTGACTGCGAAAGAGCGGAGCCAGGCATTGTTTGCAAGCTTCGTCCATGAGCCCATGCATTTCCTCATCTATGGGGCCAACGTCAGCTTCTCTTTGTCGCCCGCGATGCACAATGCCGCGTATGAAGCTATGGGTATGCCCCACTCATATCGAACGCACTCAGCATCGACATTGGAGGACTTCGTGACGCTGGTTCGGGAGCACGACTTTGGTGGGGCAGCTATTGTGCAGCCTTTCAAAACAAGGACCTTACCAATGATGGACTTGCTCAGCCCTCATGCAAAAGCAATCGGAGCTCTAAATACAGTTATCCCGCTGCGAGACGAGGGCGTCATCGCATCTATCTCTAGCGATGTCGGCATTTTTCGAGAACGCAATCGAACAGGACCGGTGAAAGCACTCTACGGCGATAACACGGACTGGATCGGGATTCGGGCTTGTATTCGTCGCGGACTGTCGCCTGCGAACACTGTACGACCACAGTCTACAGGACTCGTATGTGGAGCTGGAGGCATGGCGCGAGCAGCCATTTATGCCATGATTTCCTTGGGGGTACAGAATATCTTCGTCTGCAACAGGACGAAGGGAAATGCAGAGGAGCTTGCAGAGCACTACAATCGGCTGATTCGAGCAAATGGGATCGCTGAGCTCAGTCCGAGTAATGCTGCCAACACCACAGTGACAGCATTGGACTCGTTTCAAGCAGAGTGGCCTAAAAATATGCGCCATCCGACAATGGTAGTCAGCACGATTCCAACACAGACACTCGATGGCATGCCTACAAATTTCACACTGCCTAAAGAGTGGCTGGGCAGCCGTACTGGCGGAGTCGTAGTCGAGGTAAGCAGCTCTGAACCTATTAGTTTGACAATCGCTAATGTACATGACAGCTGGCATACATGCCCATCGTAACACCACTGGTCGTCCAAGTACAACAGATACAGAGCAAGGGCTGGATTCTTATGGACGGGCTCGACATGTTGCCAGAGCAGGCCTTTGCGCAATTCGAATTATTTACAGGTCGACGAGCTCCACGAAAGCTGATGAGAGACGAAGTGTTCAAGCACTATAGCGAAGATTTCTTGCTGGGGGCGGCTCTGAATACAGACTCGCCATGATCTTATGTTGTAACACTAGGATTCGGGTGCTGATGCATACCAGAGCACAGTGCTGTCACTATGTAGGAACTGCAGCTAGCTAAGCAATGATGAGCTGCTTCTCCTTCTTCAGCCCCTTAACGGCATCGATGGAAATATTCAGGACTTGAGCGACCAGCGGAGCCGGAGTAAGAGCAAGCCATTGCGTCAGAGAGATGTCCGCAACGCGATCTGCCTTGAAGATCTCGATCCAGATGAGGTCTTCTGTCTCGGAGGTATTCTCGACATAGTGTCCTGTTGTTGAGAGTCAGCAAATGCAATATGCTCCATTTCAAACCTCGAACGATACCTGAATTGTCCGGAAAGACTGCAGTATCACCAGCAAAGAAGTCGAAAGTCCTCGCCGCACCGCTGCCCATGAAGACAGTGGCCCGAGCTTGACCCTGGGCGAAGTACACCCACTCTTCTGCTGTTGGATGCCAGTGCAACTCGCGAAGACCGCCAGGCTTGATCGTGACAATCGAAGATGCGATTGTCGTCGAAATGGGGAAGTTGCGGCTGTCAAAGATCTGGATTGTACCACCACCGCCTGGAGCTTGGATGACTGGGACATCTTTTGCGAAACGAACGTAGGTGCTGCTGGCGTTTGCACTGAGATCTCCGACCGGATACTCGACCCCTTCAGTCTCAGCCGCAAGACTCTGGTTGCCGGCCTGAATGTAAGGGTTCGGAGAGGGCACACTGTCGAAGAGCGATGCGTTCACGCCTATTAACCATTAGCATGTCATTGATACTTTGTGAAGGTCTGCCTCACCAAAATTCTTCGCCAGTACGTCTTTCGGAGTGTGTGAGATCCAATCATCCACGTTGAAAGTGGTCCCAAAAGCATCGAAATCTCCTTCGTCGAAGACGAGCAAGTATTCGGCTTCATCAGAAAGGCCGTGGACGGTGTGTGCGGCGCCCTTTGGAAAGTACCAAACGTCGCCGACGCCAAGAACGTCATAGGAATTGCGGCCATCCTCATCAACAGCAGAGACACCAATACGTCCCGAGTACACAAAACCCCATTCGGCCTAGCGACGTCAGTCTATCACGGTTCTGCGCGACATATAAGAATTCTCTTCACATACCACTTTGTGCCAATGCAACTCGCGCACAGCACCCTTCTTGAGATGCTGCTGCGCGCCGGCAATGTCTCGACTCTGAGGCAGATCCTGGACAACTTGTTCACGGACCCAGCCGCCCTTCAACAATCGTGTCTTGCTGTCAGAGAAGCGCCACTTCAGGTTTGGAACGATGCCCGCATCAGTAGATTCTTGACCAAGGTTACTGGGGTTCTGGATGTCGACACCACGATTTGTACCACCTGCACTGATCAGCGATAGAGTAATTCCGAGCATCGAGACACTTACCGAGTATGGGAGCGCCTCTTCCATTGGCATCGTTGACTGGTTGGCCTTGGGCAAAGGAGCCAGAAGAATATCCAGCAGCATTGGTATCCGGCTCGGTGTTAATGGGCTGTTCTTGACGTGTTTCGAGGTTTGGGCGCAGATGCTTCGACTCGGTGGTCGAAGGCAGTCTCCGTTTGAACTTGAAGGCTTCCCTAGGCGCCTCTACCTGCGGCTCGTCTCTAGCAACTACTGGAGTAGCAGCGGCAGCACCTAGCAGCACAGCTCCAACATAAATCTGGCTTAGCCGCATCTTGTCTTGCGCAGCTCCTTGACTTCAGAGGTTACGCCTGCTTTGAAAACACAGACAAACGAAGAAGGTCAGAAATATCGATTGCTCTTGAAGAGGGATGGTGTACGCAAAAGACGTCAGCGAGCACGAACGCTGCCCCTAAATTTGCAAAGCGGCCTTGCTCTCAAGGTCGCTTACAGCGGCTCCAACTACACATGACCACATGACGGTGTCCTCATCAGGAGTCAGTGCGTTCACCCGGATCCTCGCAGACGGCCCATCACAATCACAACCGTTGAGCCGCTATTTCCATCGTCGTGAGTTCAATTGAGCGACGGAGTCATCAAGCTTGCCGCTGCAACTGCAGATTCCTACCAGATACAGGACGTCTTGGACTTGATGCGGGCGCGATCGCCCCAGAATAACAAGCAACGACGCGGCTAGCTTAGATGGCGACTTGCATTCGCAGAATGGCAACAGGCATGATGTCCTTGGCATCTCAATCTTGATGAGGCTGGGCAACGTCGCCCTTATACCATAAACCAGACAAGCAAACGCCGATCAATCTTGAAGTATCCTATAAGAGTTGTGGAGTCAGACGATGGAGGCTTGGCAGCCTTGAAGTCATGCAAAGCTCATTGTCTCCGTGGATGTCGCCATCCGCCCAAAGTTCGCGCTAGAGTCCCAGAAAGGAAGTTTGGAACTTCTTACGTCTATGGCTCTGCGGTGAGAATGCTGCATGCATTTGACGACACCTGCTGCGCTATGCATTCCGTTTGTGGCGCAATCCCAACAGCTGACTTCTCGCCTTAGCAACATGGAATCTCATCAGACCCCGAACGAACCGAGATTCGACCCAGGCACCATCGAATGCTGAATTGCATCAGAGCAGGCAGAAGATACTGTCGTGATCGCAATTAGCCCTCCTTCTTCTCCCAGGCCATCGTCTTCTGGTAACGAGAATGGTCGGCTCCGAGCTTTGTGCGAGATGAGTGTTCCCTAGCCCTGTGAGGCGTGGAGCATACTCGATCATGCTAGATCTGAATTGCGTTGTCGTTATCGAGCTCTACTCTCAGCTGAGTTCAAAGCACAAAGCACGAGGCTTGGCGCGGCTGCTACGTGGAGAGATGAACCAACGAATCGGGCATTACACGGAGATAAAACCGGGTTATCTGATGCTGCTTCAGAAGATGATTTGTTTGCTCCTCGAGCTAGCAGTATGTCAACCCAAGGTTCCGGAAGCCGTTGGGTCCGAGTAGTGTATAGGAAATATCATCGAAGAGCCGGCGCAGGGCATGTTCATGCGGACCAGAGCTCCCAAGAAATCTCCGCCTTAGCGTGGAGAGAAACCGTGGGATGTCTCAAAGCATCTTCTGCATTGCATGAGATCCATTGACCAGGTCAGGAGTGATCAGCTTTCTCCAAGGGTCCCGCTTCGAGCCCCGGCTTGTGACAAGTCACATGGAGCATCGTTCAGCTTTTCAGCAGCATGCCCACCGCTCAAGCGAATTTGTTCATTTGCTGACTGGTCGCCATTTCGAACTGAGAAAGCAGTTCAGTACCCTCGCTGGAGCACGCCATGTTCGCTGTGGGTCAATCCATAGTGTCTCATCATTGGCGACAGGTAGACTAGTATCCCCAGAAGATCCTTAGAGGTCCCCCCTCGGCGACCGAGCCTGGTCAAGATCTAAGTGAAAATTTGCCTCCAAGATCACATCTGCGGCTTCGCTTGAGACTGGAAGATCTTCACCCAAAGCCTCGATATTCGAAGCACGAGCTTTCAGCCTCTCCTTTCATGCTCGTGACGGCCACGAGTGCGCTGAAGAATATTCTGAGGCTTCGTCTCCTGTTCCAGACCCTAGAGTGTCGTTTGATGGCACGCTCGAAGTCCCTTTAACGTCCGAAGACAGCCCACTGAGACATATCGATACCTGGTGCCTTGGATCCCAGCTCGGATTATGAGGATCCCATGCAATAGTCGTTGCCTTGTCCGTGAACCTCGCTGGCGCTATTGGACTTGGCTGCTGCAAGGTGAACCCAAACTTTCGACGGCACATCGTCCAGACAAGTTCACCTGTGCTCCCACGCATCTTGGTGATGGCGATCCCTGGCATCTGAGGGCTTCCAAGAGCTCATCTTCGTGCAGCTCAACGCTGCCAAGGATGTCTTCGAAGTAAAGATTGTGACACATGCGCCGCTGCGCCGATCTGCATTACGCTTACACCGTAGCAGCCTTTTTTGCCATTTGTGGAAAACGGACTGAACACATCGTTCATGCTTTGGCTGTCTTGGAAGTCTTGTCCTGGATTGTGCCATAGCAAGCGACAACGTAGGTGGTCGTGATCGGCAAAGGCGACATCAAGAAGAGATCTGATTGCACAACTCGTCAAGACTGTTATGGCGGTGCTCAAATCTCAGACAATGGAGTGTGGTGATACGACTCTCAGCATGGTATAAGTAGTCTTGGTCTCGACTGGAAACCTGCTCATTCCATCTCATTCAACCTCAATCAGATCAAGCTTGGACCCACAAGCCTCGTTCAAAATGCCTTCTTCCAAGCTCTTGATCGCCGCTTTTGTGGGATTGGCTTCCGCTGCCATCCCTTTTGGCGTCCCCTTCAAGCGCCAAATTTCCTTACCACCTCTTATTCCCGCCATTCCTGGTGTTACAGAGCCAATCTCTGAGAACGCTCCTCCTCTCCCGATTCTGCAGCTGCCTACGCCACCTCTACCATCACCACCGTGGGAGGGAAGCAACATCAAGCCAAAGAAGATTGGTTACTTCTGGACTGGTGCCGGTGACAACAAGCACGCCGATTTTCTTGCATCTTACTCCCTTGACGATGACACTTTTGGCACCTTGCTCCGAGTAGTCGACGTTCCCACCTCCGGCAACTCGCCACATCATCTTGGAGTCTCCAAGGACGGACAGACGATCTGGGGTGGTGGTCTCTTGTCTTTGCTCAAGACTCAAGACACTGGATACTACTTCGATGTCTCGAACCCTTACGAGCCAAAGTATCAAAAGAGCGATCGAGCGCTCTTGGCCTCCATTGCCGATGAGATTGTCGCGAAGCCAGATGGCGGCTTCTTCATCACCTACATGGGCTCTGCCGGTAAGCGATCGCAGTAGCACTCGCAGTGGTTCCTTTCGCGGCATGCACTTTGCTAACAATTTGCAATAGTGGGTACCTCCCCAGGTCGTCTCATCGAGACCGATGCGGAGTACAATATCATTCATCAGTGGCCTGAAGATGTCGAGGGGGTAAGCAGACCAGTCACACACCCAATACTTGCACACTTTACTAATTCTTCCAGACCTTGAACATCCTTGGCGAGCAGTTCTCTCCTCACGGCTTGTCCATCGATTTCGAGCGCAATGTTATGCTCACTTCGGATTTCGTGGTCCCAATTACTGTGCTGAAGCCATCGGCTGGCATTCAACGAGCGAACACTCTCCGCCTTTGGGACCTCGCCAACCGCAAGATCACCAACACCATCACCATTCCGGACGGAGGTGGTATTCAGGATGTCAAGTTCATCCCAGGCGACCCAGACTCTGCAGCCATCGCCACGGCTGTGCACCTCGGTCAAGTGTGGATCATCTACCCGTTCCAGGAAGATGAGAATGGCAAGCCCGGTCGCGTCGAACTCCTGTACGACCTCGGCCCTAAGGCACGCGACACCACTGCTATCTACTCAGACATCACCAAGGATGGCAAGTATGCGTATTGTAAGTAAAAGTTCTCTCCATTACACTCGCTAGCAGCCCCTCTGACACCTTACAGTCACGCTCACCACCGCAAACCACATTGCCGCGCTCGACATCTCCGACCTGAACAACGTCAAGCGCCTCGACGACCCAGATGAGGACCAACCAACTCTTGGACCTCACTACCTCAAGCTCACGCCAGATCAGAAGCACCTCGTCGTCACCGACTACTTCGTTGAGACTGGAGACATCGGCATTCTCAACACTCCTGGGGACTACAAGGCATTGTACATCGATATCGAGGACAACGGTGCCTTGAACTTCAACAGGTCTATCGACTTCCCTCGCGAGTTCTACAACCGTGGTGGAGCTAAGCCACATAGCGCTGTCGTCTTCGATCTTACTGACGAGGCAAACCCGATCTACTACTAGATGTAGACGCGGGGCGTTTCGTAGGAAGAGGACTTCGGAGTCAATTCTTGATGGGAAATGGGAGAATTTATATAAAGGCCCCCAGATCTAGATTTCTTTAATCGACCACGCTCAAAGCCTCTACCCGAGCCATGAATACAATGAGTTTGACTTGATATCCATCGAACGCTCAAAGAATTCCAAGTTATCGAAGCTCCCATACGTGCATGCTAAGGTTCCAAGCCTTGAACCGACCATGTTGGAATGCAACGCTTTTGGATCATCGAACAGCAATGGCAAGTTGAGCATAAGGTGGCAAAACCTGGCAACGCGTCCAGTTTCACTTGCCATTAGCGAGGAAGGCCCTGACAGTTGGGTGTTCCACCTCAAAGTGCCCCAGTAGCCCCTTGCCCCATACCAGACGACATGGATGTTAGGACCCACTCGCGCTTGGCCCAACCCATCGACGTAAAGAGAACGTCACATCCTGAATGCCATCAACACAATCAGGATACGAGTGATCTCATTGTTTGCCAACATGCCATGACGCTCATGTTGTTCAAGGATGCCCATAGATGATACATATACAAGCAAGTTCCTCCGAACTATTAGTCTCATCTTCACATCTCAGGAACCACATTCAAATCAGCTTCCAACACACGAAAGCAATCAAATATTACTCAACTTCAAGTCCAACTCGCATAGGAAGACCAAACATGCCTCAGACCACACACCAGACCCACGCCACCGACCCAGGTGCCTCGGAAGTCCCTCCGAAGGCCCAGCAAAAAGCTCCCGCTGGCGCAGAAGACAGACTCCCCGAGAGTGTGCACCCAACAGGCAACAGTGACAAGATCAACCACTCACAAGGCCACTCTTACGTGCCAAACAAGATCGCTCAAGCCCTCCCAACCAAGATTGAGCAAAAGTTTCCAGACAGCATTCACGACACTTCTGGCAAGAAATCTGGCGGCCCCCCAGCAGGCAGCCATGCAGCTTCATCTCAAGTCCCACCGGGAGTCCAACAGAAAGCTCCAGCATCCGTAGAAGACAAGCTGCCAAACAAAGTTCACGATACAGGAAACCCAGGCAAGGAGTCGCACGACCAAGGTCATACACATGTGCCTCAAGGAGTAGCACAGACCTTGCCGACGGGCGTGGAGAAGGCTGTTCCAGATGCTATCCACGACACCAGTGGGAAGAAGTCAAATGGTATTTCCAATGTGCCGGAAGCTGGCACAACTGGTACGACTGCAAACAGAATGCAAACAGTCAACTCGGGTATAACCACTGGTGGTGCTTTAGGTGCAGGACCGACTGTGCCAGGTAGCACAGATACCAGCGGACCTACTGGTCGCTATTAGAGCTTGAAGGCCGAGAGCTTGTGACGATGAAACGATATATTGTATGATGGATGTGAATGCTTTAGATGTAGAGTCTACTCTTGCCAGCTTGAAGATACAGACCTGTAAAATTTAGTACCAGTCACTTGACCAGCATTGCTCGAAGTCTTGACCAAATGGTCATCTCTGTTCAAGACTAATTTGCAGGTAATCTCTTGTACCTCCAGCAAAGCTCAGCCTACGAAGCTCCGGAGGAGGCCTGGTTGGCGCTGTTGAACAATACGAGTGAAAAATCCATGCCGGTCCGGTTTCCGATCGCATCATTACTGACCACACTTGACGCCGCTCTTGCCACCACAAGCAGTGGTCTCCGGTATCTCTTTTCCATTCGGGTCCGGCTCGCTGATCTGGGTGCCGGCCTTCTTGATGCCCTCGAACCATGCTTCAGCAAACAACTTATAGCCTTCATCAGTGGGATGGGTGCTGTCGCTGGTTCGAATTTCCGACTTTGGAACTGCGTTGTAAACATCGACCCATCCAGTCTTCATTCCGTCAGCAGTGGCATTTTCGACAACTTCCTTGATGCCAATATTGAGCTTTTTGACACATGCATCAACTGAATCCTTCAGATTCGGTAGAAGTGAAGAGGCAATCACAAGTGCATCCGGATTATTGGTCCTGATATTCTTCAGAAGCGTCGCGTATCGTTCTGGAGCAGTCTCGGGGTCGTTCCCAGCGACGTTGCAGTCGTTCGTGCCCGCGTTGAGAAGGATGACATTCGGCAGATAGTCGTAAGCACCATCTTTAAGAGCAACATCGTCAACTCCTTTGATGGTATAGCCGGGATGAGCTTCGCAAAGATTGTTCGACATATCGCCCCACGAGACAGAGCCCACGAAGGTGACGTTGTTGCCATTCCCGTTCAATAATTCGCGGAGACGAGGACGGTAGCCCGCCTCATCTGTTGAGGTCTGCCCGCGAGATGCTGAAGCGCCTTGAGGCATGATGCGCAAGTGCACGCCATTGTTGATGCTCCTGGGTAGGTTGATCGTGGCGGCTGAGCATAGTGAAGTGGTAGCAAGCAGGACTTCCAAGAATCGTAAGACTGCCATCTTGGTACGGTATATATAGCACTGTGGATTAGAAGAGAATTGCTGGTTGGTATCAGTGAGGACTTGTTCGCTTCATATATGCAACTAGTATCACAGAATCGCGAGGGGAACCCTAAGGTGTAACAGCAGTGATCGGCATGTGGTATGTGGCTTGTGGGCTCGATATAGATAGGGTTCTGAACAGGATTGACGATCTGCAAGATGGCACAATCCCGACGGACTCAAGAGTAGCAAAATGCGCAGTACCTCCGTCGTCACCCTGTGTCTGGTAAATACGAAGCCAGGCGTCCAGGCTGTGATATGACGGCTTCAATCTCCTCTTGCCTCCTGCGGTGGCGGTGCTGCTCCCGGATTGAGCCCGCTGTGAGCGCAAATCGGCAAGCCAAGGTGCGTCGATGCGACGGCTGTTGTCTTCGACACATCTCGAGAGCATCAGAATATGCTCACTTGATCGGCAGTATACGAAGCACCGCCATCGCGCATCTGTTGACAAGAACAAGAAGGTGAAAGAGAGAGGAATGGAGGTGAAGGTTTCCACAAAGTCGATGACGTGTTTGATGCCTCAGGTTTGCACAGTCGACGATCACCTCATCAACTACGACGGGGGCAGCTGCAGAGAGGCAACACCACTTTCCTCGCAGGAAAGAGACAGTCTGTCCAAGCATTTGTAAGCTCATGCGAGCGGTAAGGTTTACTTCCGTATATCATCCTTCTCTGCCGCACTTCGTCATGAGTGCTAGCAAGCTACCCAAACTCTGATCAACACATGCCACCTTCGTGAATCCGCTTTCCATTGAACCATCTTCCCCTTCAACCCTCACTTCACAGCGTCAAGCACCTCTCAAATCTTGCAGAGGCCAGAGAAACGTTCGAATCATGGCGCGGAATATCAAGGACCAGGACCGCGCCCTTCCGAAAGGCTCCCTCATTTTGGTGACGGGTGCCAGTGGATACATTGGCAGTCACGTTGTTAATGAGGCACTCGCTGCAGGTTACAAAGTGAGAGGCACCGCCCGGAGTCAAGAGAAAGCCGAGAACACCAAGAAGATCTTTGACAACAACCCGGATTATTCTACCGCCATCGTTGAGGACTTCCAACACGATGGTACCTTCGACGAAGCCGTAAAAGGCGTCGACGCTGTCATCCATGTTGCCTCGGACACAAGCTTTGGCTACGACCCGAACGATGTTATCCCATCTACCAAAGCTGGCGTACTGTCAATTCTCAAATCTGCAGCCAAGGAGTCCTCAGTCAAGCGTTTTGTTCTGACTTCCTCCTCAGCTGCAGTCCTTCTCCCGAAGCTCAACAAGGAGTTCACTGTCAGCAAGGACGATTGGAATCAAGAGGCTCTGGACCTCGCGTGGGCTCCACCTCCATACACGCAGGAGCGAGCCTATCCAGTCTACGCCGCATCGAAGACCGAGGGTGAAAAGGCTTTGTGGCAATTCGTCAAGGAGCAGAAGCCTCATTTTGTTACGAATGCCGTCTTGCCCAATTTCAACATGGGCACAATCTTGCCGCATGGAAACGGCGGTGCAACTGGGCTGGCTATTGTCGGCATTTTCAAGGGGAAAATCCCACCCGTAGGTCCTCGTAAGTGCTGCCGACCCAACGTTTCTTGCTACGTAGAATATGATCTGACATGAATTAGAATATATGATAGATGTCATCGACGATGCTCGTATCCATATCATCGCAGCAGCACTGGATAAGAGTCTTCAGAACGAGCGCATCTTTGCCTTCAACGTCAACTTCAACTACACTGACATTATCAATGTCATCAAGAAGCACTATCCTGATGCTAAGGATGTCGCGAAGGCACCGGAGAACGAGGGCAGAGACTTGAGCAAGGTGCCAAATGAACTTGGTGCGGAATTGCTCAAGAAGTACTACGGGCAAGATGGCTACAAGCCGTTCGAGCAGAGTATTTTGGAGAACTTGAAGGGACAGGTATAGACGAAATCTGTTGACATCTGAAGTCGAGCTATGTCCTTTGTAACTAAAGTAGAGAAAACGGTTGCCAGCAAACGTTTGACCTGCAGGCGAGAAAGCTGCAGTCGCACTCACTAGTTCCTTCCGCCCTTCACTTCCACAGGAACAGACATAATCACCACAGGCGTCGATCTCACTGCGCGCAGAGATGACACTGCCCTTCTGCTGGAAGCGCAATGTCGCCGACCATGAAAGTGAGCCTCTCGCATCCTCAGAGCGCGCCAGATTTGTTCATATCAAATCTCGTCACCTCGATCGCACGGCAAGTTGTCCGCATCTCGCCCTGAAGCTATCAAACCAGCAGTCCACGAGGTTTCCGCTCCCGGCAGACAAGCGCGCAATCAATAAACAACAAGACCATGCCTTCCTAGAGCCAAGCACGACCAATCGGTTGCATTTCTGTCAAAACGCACTCACTGGCACTGAGGCTCACGATTCACGTGAGCTGCTGGTGGGACCGAAGAGCGAAAAAGGCGACCAAATGGAAGGTAGACACCCAAGATGGCAGCAAAGGCTGCAGATGCGGCACAGGATCGGGAACAAGTTTCTCGGACTGAAGCGTGGCCATGAGGATGAAGGCGGAACTTGATTCAGCGGGCCGTAATCGAGCAAAGGCGCAGAGGTAAGTGCTTTGTGGTAGAGGTACTTGTAGGATGTTATCTGACACCTTTCACAGTACTCAACCAGTCGGCCGCGTGTATACCTCCCGACTCCCTAATGAGCTGTCGACGAGAGCTACTGCGAGCTCTGCCAATGTTGGCATGAATGAGCATGTAAGATCTGGTGCATGTCTCGAGGTTGCAAAGTATGGAAGAGAGCCAACAAGGAGAAGGGTCCCAAAGAGGTCTTGGAATGAGGACATGTTGACGGCAGTCGGTCGAAGCTACTGACGAAGCGGAAATGCGAGCTTGAACTCGTGCGCGCATGTGCATCCATACTCTCAAGCAGTGTCGCTGATAGCTGAAAAGAGCACTAGCTTGTATCAATCTGAGCCTCCTGTTTGATCACTCGTTGCTGCGCTCTTTTCGTTCCGATCCAGAAGCTCAAAATATTGTCAGGTTTATTTGGAGCCTTCTTTTGGGTGTACCGTGGTGCTAAATTTCGCAGGCAGCGACACTTCAAGTAGGCTGAGATCGGAAGACAGCTTAGATAAGCTGGTCTTATGTCCGGGTGGTACTGTAAAAGCGTCGCCCTCCATCAAAGACTGAGCATCTTGGCCTTCGCCGTGTAGCATGCAGGAGCCTGAGAGGACAACTGCAGGAAATTGTTAAATTTAAAGACCTTCAATACGTAGATTTCCTAGCATACTTACAGGTCAGGAGAATATCGGAGTCATGACTCGTTGCCACTCTCCCAGCCGAAGTGCCTGAAAGAGGTCGAACGACATTCACAGTTGCAACACCTTTAGTACCATCTGCCACACCAGTGTCACGGCTCTCAAATCCAGGTATTCGCCATGGTTGCCAGACACCCTTCTCCGCAAGGCTATGCACGAACCGCTGTCCTTCCCACTCCCGTTCCGGGCGATGTGTCGTCGTTGGAAGCTCCATATTGTGATCTACCGTAGTCATATGCTCAGCCGGCACACCAATCTCAATGACCTGCAAGTTCTCTGAAGATTCCAGAACGCGATGCCGAATCTTTGGAGGTTGAGTGACACAATCGCCTGCTCGGAGAATGAAAGGTGGACCCTGATCTTCATATACTAGGCGCACCCAGCCTTTGTAACAGTAGATGAGCTGGAACCCTATTGTATGGTAGTGCACCTGATCTGGAACCGGACCGGCGTCTGGAATTCGAATATGAGATGCAATGATCGCGCCACCTAGACGCGACGGAATAAGATCACGATATTGCATACCCGCACGACCTATGATCCAAGGAGCATTGTCTTTGAGGCGACGGCAAATGAATGCGTGCTGAGTGGCAGGTCGTGGAAATTGTTCGTCTGCGGGAATGAATTCCACATGAGCTCCCGAAGGTGATACAAGCATAGGGACTTCTGGTACACTGCGACAGAGTAAACGTATAGTTGCTGGCTGTGAAGAAGCTGTTTTGTCCAGACGTAATCGAAGCCCATGGCCACTGAGTATAGCAACTCGAGGATCGTCTGCAGGATACTACGTGGCAAATCAGTCACACATTCTCTATGTGAAATGTTCTGACGCAGCCTTCCTGTTTGGGTCTACCCACAATCTGATCTATTCGGAAATTCAGACGATCGCCAGTCCAGAACTCGACATCCTGAGAAATGTTCTTAGAAGGTAACAATATTTCGGCTGCTTCAATGACCAATGTCTGAGCTGGTGAGCTCTGCGTTTCTTGACCCATATTGGAAATGGAGACTTCGTGAAGTCAAAAAGACACCGAAAGTCTTTTTTGGAGCCGAGCTAGGTATAAATCGTCTCCGATCGATCTCAACGCTCTAAACAAGGACTTGATCTGCAGGTAGCCACTTCATAAGAACTCTGTGCAGCGACCACGGGCCGGAACCGCAGGCTATCAAGGCATGTGGCATGCGTCTTGCGGAATCTAGTTTAGCAATCGAAACGGCGAGCAGTGGTATCTCAGGTTGAAGACAGTAACGGACCAAGAAGAGCAAAGGGCCAAAGGCAGGTGAAGTAAAGGAAACTGCCAAGCCAAGCACGGACTTCGGCATCCATGTCGCTCCTCACTTGCCACGCATGCCGCGTTGTTGCAGACTTCTGAGCATTCATCAAGAATATGTAACAGCATCTTAGATATCTCGAGCCGACGCGATAGGTATAGGTGGACTGATGGGTAATCCCACCTGGTTCCCCAATTTTGCACGAATGCACGCACCACAGCGGCTCATACTCGACAGAGAGGTCCGGCCACTGCGCCGAAAAGTACGTCTTCCATTCGGCAAGTCAGTTTCGCTGAGAAGCAGACATTGAATTCGATCGTGGATTGTCAGTCAGTTCTCTCGTCCACACTGCATGATCAGTCAAAGGTTGAATGCAGTTCGCCAGCGAAAAGTTTCATTTTCAAGTCTACACACCACCACAACGCCATTTCATGCATTCATAGTACACAAAGCCGCAGAAATTGAGTTTCTGTCGCTACCACAGCTTCCTGTCCTGGGTTCTTGCATCGTATCATGGCGTTTTGCGTGCCCTCTTGAGGCCGCAGACTCTGGCTTCGCTCCGGCCACTAGATTAAAAGCTCTCTAGCAGCTGCTGTGCCACGCGCCGCATACAGCAGGGAATGCAAAGCCTTGGCGGCTCAGATCATCTCTGAGACGTGCACGCTCCGATGGATCTTCTGGAATCTCGAACGGCAGTGGTTCTGGCAATGGGATCGCCTCTGGTACAGCATCACGCTTGCAGCCACTCCACGCTCCTATACCGCAGACAGCGAGTCGTGCAGTGCCAGGTGGAAACCTCGACTCATCGACCTTGAAACGTCCTTCTGGGATCTCCAGTGCCTCAGCCTCAGGCTCTGGCTCGGCTTCAGCCACTGGCTGTGGGCTACGCTTGCAGCTGCTGTACCATCTTCCGCAGACGGCTGGAAACGCAACCATGTTACCTCCAACGCCAGGTCGCTGTCTGAGACCGAAGGGACGGTCAACCTGGGTCTCGGGTTTTGGTTCTGGCTGAGCGTTCTCCTGCTCCTGCTGGGCGTCACGCTTGCAGCCACTCCAGCCTTGGCCCATGCCGCAGACAGCGAGCCTGGCGCCACCTCCAACGTTGCGTCCATTCGCTTCTCGGTCTCGAAAGCGCTGAATGATTTCATCGAGCGAGCCTCGGCTAGAGCCAGTGTTCTGGTCCGATTGACGAGCCAAGATGGAGCCATCTTCAGCCTATCGTGTGAAGTCAGCAAACGTAGTTGTATGCAACAACTCAGGGCCCGTTACCTCTGGGTTGGCTTCACGTTTGCAACCGCTCCACGCACCGATACCGCAAACAGCGGGGCGGATCGATCCAGGTGGGAATCTGTTCTCATCGACAGGGAATCGGTTTCTAAAGCTTGGAATTCCGATACTGGCATCGGCAATGTCATCGGATTGACGAGCGAAGAGGGAGCCGTCCTCGACCTTTTGCGAGCAGTCAGCAACCGTCTTGAGATATGCACCAGGGCCTGCCATTGACTTACGTTCGCTGCTGGTTGAGCAAACGCTGTGCCAGCGAGGACCAGCGTAGCAGTAAGAGCGGAGTTGAAATGCATTTTGAACTGTAGTTATGAAGCGGCCAGCGCTGTTTGTGTAAAAGAAATGAAACACTGAAAACTGGGAAAGTGAAAGACTTGCTGATTTTGGGGACCAACAGCCGGCAGACACTGTTGCCTATATGCTTTCCTGCAAGAGGCTTGTGAAGACACAAGCCGCTTTTGCCGGCCGACTAAGCACCCCGAAAGATGTTCACTCACTCGGTCGATTGATCGTGAGACGACAGACAGTAGGACAATTGACTTGGCATTCTCCACGATCTTGGTAGCCAGCCCTAGTGCCTCAGGGTTGGGCTCCACATTGGAGACACTTTCGCCGACCTGTGCGCTACTCGTGTTCAGCACACACTTCTCTCCTACGGTCTCAGCCACTATTGCCAAGGCTTGCAATAGGCCTTCCGAGTACTGACCTGAGTCGCTACGTGATGTATATCAGCTTGGCGACAGCCATGATCCAGGTCAGCCTCTGCGTAGTGCGGACAGATTACCAATGACAAGCGCTGTAGGTCTAAAAGTTCAACACGCGTGACGTTCCAACGACATGTCTAACAGCGAGAAAAGTATCGCTTGGCAGTATCCGGAGAAATGTGGCCAACAGACGGTCCCGTCTGGACCTACTATAAATGATCTTTCTTGCCCTAAGTACTATAGCATTTCGCCGAGGGCTTTGAGATGAGAAGACATTGATGGAAGACTTCGTGTCCACATAAGCCGTCCAGAATTCGTAAATAGACGGTCCATCTCGACAATATTGCGAAAGAGGGTCTGAACCGTATCGCGCGTTCAGCGTGAACTTCGGCTCCTTAGATCATCTTGTTTCTTCGAGATCAGGGAATTGTAAGGTGTTTGTAGAATTCGGGACATGAACGTCAGAGCCTCGTGCGGCTCATTCTACTGTTCGTGAAGAGCGTTTGTCGAGAAAGAGGGAGTTGTCTGACGTCTGAGAGCGAGCGCGGCAAATCTGCGCGTCGGGACGTTCAAGAACGCTTGGGCCTGCGGCTCCAAGATTCCATTCCCTATGAGATCCGGTTCTGCCGTGTCTAGTTCGCCTCTCTTCCAGAATGAGGATTGAGACAATGTGGACTCCACAACACCGGCTCCGAAATGAAGTGAACCTGGTGTAATGACTTGCGCCTGTGTTGTCCAGAGCTGTGTAGCCCCGAAGAGGAGAACGATCATCATCCAGTAGACGGAATGTTTTTGAGACGAGTGTCCGCGGCTCTGGAATATACAAGGCTCAGTGCAGTTGCTGGCGATGAAATCTCAAATACTCTGATTTAGCTTGGTCTTCTGGTCTCAGAGTTGCTGTCCGAAGATCAGAAGATCAGCTATCCTGAGCAGAGAGGCCGTAGCTCCTGCTCGAAGCATGATTTGCTAAGCCTGTTGCGCAGGCTAGCTCTTTGACTACACACCCACTTTTCTGATGAGGCTGCAATAAGTGCTTCTGGCTCGTGGTCTATCTTTGTGAGCTGGATCCATATAGTTTTCGACTCTGCCCACCAATACGGAGAGCCGCTGTCACGGTGGTTCCTAGACGGAGCCAAATGTGGTTCGTGAATGTATTCCACAGAATCTATAGGTCGTTCCCTGCGCTGCGCCATCCAGCTTACCATTTAGTTCCATCGGGACCGGCCTGACATTGCAGAGAGTCAGCCAACTGTGGCGAATGATCCGGATGCACCCTCATCGTTCGTGATGAAGCCGGACCAGCCAATGCTGTAGTCGTCTGGTACCTGGGAAATGGGCCATTTGGATGTAGTGTTTCCGGATATTCTTGTCTCGAAAGTGTGAGAGATGCGGTTCAAAACAAGAATGCTAAGGATGTAGATGGTATCGGCACGTGGCAGGAGCTGCAGAGTTCCGTCATCTCCATCGGCAGATCGGTGTCAGTCCTGGTGATCATGCGAGATAACAACGCTTAATCTTTAGCGGTGATCACAAACCTGCATCCCGCCCGTGCCGAATTGTGTCGTCCAGCGCAAGTATATGTAGTGAGCACGGAGGGGCCGGCAGCGAGGAGAACGCTACTAGACTCTAGCCGACGACGCTCAATAGACCATCGTCCACCATGAGAACGAGCTTCGAACGCCTCCACTACGCGGCCGCTTGAACGAGACGTGCCGGGGCGAAAGCACGAAAGAGCGGATTCCTCGACACGTCCATGCCGTCGTAGCGCTTGCGCCGACTACAGAACGAGATGCTGCTCGTCCATCAGGCCGGCAGCGTCAAGATTGGCGAGGTGGTGCGGTACACGCTCACCTACACCCCCGGCAATGATCGCATCCTCCCCACGCCGAAACACCTGCACCTCAAGGTCAAGAACACGTCTGCCATCCCCTTGCGCGCCGCGTGGGTCCATGGCCCGTATGCTCTGCATGTCTCGGCATATCCTGCCACCTTCAACCCGCACCGCAAGGTCGAGAACCCGAAGAAGGATGGCGTGCCCGAGTACGAGCCGATGGTGAAGGCAGGAGGGAGTTGGTCGACGAAGTTAGTCGTGCCAGATGAGATCCGAGAGACCGGTGCCGATTTAGGGAGAAGGAGAAGCTACCAGCAAGGGCAAGAGTACAGTGACAAGGAGAAGGGCAAGGTGACATGGATCATCGAGATTGCCTCCCAAATATTGTTCTCGAACTCTGCTTCGGTAGGCTTCGAAGTACTGGTTGGGCGGGACGAAAGAAGCCTGGAGTTGGGCTTCGCCGCGGTAGCAGCAGCTGGCCATGGAGCACCCGCAAACATCAAAGAGTTGCAAGGCGAGAAGGAGAGGAAGGAGGCTCGACGAAGAAACAACGTGCAGTACGAAGGCGTCTACTCCAAGGCTGTCAGACTGGTCGTGGAAGATACGGAGACGCTCTGGGACAAGCCGCAATTGCCATCGTGGGAGAACGAGGACGACCGGGAGAAGAGGAAACGCAAGTCGCTCAACATAAGGCGCAAGAGTGAGGATGTGGGTGTCAAGGAGGCGAAGGATGACAAGCCCAAGAAGAGGCGGAAAGTGCATTTGGTCATTCTCACACATGGTCTGCACAGCAATCTCGGCGCGGACATGTTATTCATGAAGGAGAGCATCGATGCCACTGTTGCACAGGCGCGTGCAGACGCGAAGAAGCGGAAAGAGGAACAGCGCAAGAAGACAGATACTTCAGGAGCAGATAAAGTCAAGTCGCAACAGGACGGCGACGACACAGCAACAGCACCCTTGACTGGCGGCCAGGACGAATTCAACAATGCAACAGGAGGTCTAGAAGACGACGACGACGAGGAAGAGACGATTGTGCGAGGCTTCAACGGCAATGCTGTCCGAACAGAGAATGGGATCCAGTATTTGGGCAAGCGGCTGGCCAAGTACATTCTGCGCTTCACTTATCCCGATCAGCCATTCCTGCCGATTCATAGGAATTTGACTCGCAAGTTCACAGACACCTTCACAAGTGAAGCAGAGAGAGCCAAACGAGATGGGAAACCAGCACATCAAGGCAGCAGCGTTGCCACACCGAGAGATGCGAAGCGAGCAGAGGATCTGCCTTACACCTTCACCAGCATATCGTTCATCGGCCACAGTCTTGGCGGCCTCATCCAGACCTATGCAGTTGCATACATTCACAAGCACAGCCCGACCTTTTTTCAACAGATTAAGCCAGTCAACTTTGTCTGCCTCGCTTCCCCGATGCTAGGCTTGAGCAACGAGAATCCCATGTATGTCAAATTTGCACTGGACTTTGGCTTGGTAGGGCGTACAGGACAGGATCTTGGGCTCACCTGGCGAGCCCCAACGATAGCAAACAAAGGCTGGAACGCCATGGGTAGTATTTTCATGAACAACAATACTCAAAAGGGCAAGGAGGATGCACAGGCTGATGCCGCTGCGAAACCTTTGCTGCGAGTATTGCCTACTGGTCCGGCGCACCAAGTGTTGAAGATGTTCCGCAATCGAACAGTCTACTCAAATGTCGTCAATGATGGCATTGTCCCGCTTCGTACCAGTTGCTTGCTGTTTCTCGACTGGAGAGGCCTGGGCAAGGTCGAGAAGGCACGCCGCGAGAACGGCCTGATCGGCACAGTGGCAGAATGGGGCTGGGCTGAATTGACTGGGGCAAACTCCACGGCGCTCGTACCGAACGGGCAAGCTGAGAGGGCCTGGGAGTCGGAAGACGACAGCTCGCCAGTGAGGGCTGGCCAAGGAGATGCCGTTCCGCAGCCTGCTGAAAACGAGACCACGGAGGACAGCAAAAAATTGACAAATCGCCTCAGTTTCAATGAAGAAGATGGCAACAAAAATAATTCCAAGAATGGCCAGCCGGTCGCCCCTGCTGCAGCATCAGAAAATAAAGGCGTGTTATCAACCATGATGAGCTGGTTCGGTGCTAATACTGCATCACCGAAACCGCCACCTCAGACCAAAAAGACCAGCAAAATTCTGCGAAGAGGCCAGACGATGGACTTATCCGCGGATCCCAGCAGCGAAGACGTATCGCAGGAGCCGGCAGCGACGACTACGAATCCCACCATTCGCCCACACCTGCACAGCACGTCTTCGCATCAAAAGCGACCCGTTGCTACTAGAGGGGACAGCATAACGAATCCAGAGACAGGGGAAGTTGTGGCGCCGCCGAAGACATCCATATTTGAGTCTGCGGGCGACATTCTGAGCCCGCCCTTGCCGACCAGACAGTGGATCTGCGACCCAAGTGTCCGAGCTCGCACAATCTTCCACGATCGAGTGTACCACCCGGAGGATATTCCACCGCCTCCAACTAAGAAGACGAGCAGAACACACAGCCGTCAATCTAGTGTGAGCGCTCGGGACAGCGCACTCCACTGTTCGACCCTCTCTATGACATCGAATGATACTACCACGACAACTCAGTCCAATGCTTCTACTACCACCCTCACGAATGGAAGTACCGACACCTCAGGCATGAAGGTTGAGGAGAAGATTGCCCGCGCTTATCACCGCGATCTTTCGTGGCGCAAAGTGCTCGTCCGTCTCGAGCCAGACGCGCACAACAACATAATCGTGCGCCGGATGTTCGCGAACGCCTACGGCTGGCCTGTGGTCAAGCACTTGTGTGACACTCACTTCGCTGATACATATGCTGCTCGAACGCGCGACGAAGACGAGCCTGCTCGCGAACGTGCCAAAGCCGCCGAAGCGCCAATCAGTAGTGAACACGGCGAGCAGGTCATGGAACAGACCAGCAAGCCTGATGAAACAAGACCACGCACTAAGAGCGAGACACGAGAAGCCCGCGACGAGCTCGCCGCTCTGGCCGTTCCGCAGACGGGCGTCGATAGATCGAACTCCGCAAAACGCAAGTCCGCTTCGTACTCTTCCGTTGGCAGCGACGGTTCCTCCGGCCGAAGAGAAAGTGCCGTATGGGACGATGCCCTCTTCGAGACCTCTGACGGCGAAGACAGCGACGCAGTCGACGAACGCAACCTCGTAGCCAAAATTCTCAACCCCAACTATGCTCCAAAGAAGCCCGCGCCCGCACACCATGGCTCATCCTCTTCTTCACAAACACCAAAGCAGTCGACACGATCTCCTCCACCAGAACCAATTCAAACCTACACGGACGGCCACCGAGGTCTAGCACCATATTCACCAACCTCGCCGACGAGTCCAAGATTTCAATCTGCGTCTGAAGTGAAGTCTGCTAGTCCTAAGAACGCAGCTGCGAAACCTACGTTCAATACTGCAGATTTGGAAACGCCTACGGTTTTCTCGAATCGAGCCATGGTCGAAGAGCCTACGCCGATTAGTCCAACAAGTCCTACGACTGCTGCATATGGCAGTGTGGGGCTGGGAAAGAGCATTGAAGAACAAATTAGTTCTTCTTCGCCTGTGTCCACGCCGAAAGGTGAAGCCGCTGCGGATGGCAAAGGCAGCAGCAGTGGAAAGACGCCGGAGAATGATAGGGATAGGAAGCCGAGTGTAGACTGATTCACTGGTCGCTGCGACAGCTTCAAAGCTCTCTTGTCGCATTTGTAATATTGTATTATTAGTTTTTACACGTTCTGTTCTTCATTTGCGTCTGATGTTCGCCGTGCATTGTTGTAGCACAAAGTTCGATGGACTGAGATACCCACGGAAGATACCGCAACGTATACATAAATCACATACGGTACCGTACAAGGCATCGCTGTCAGCACATCCTGGCATGTTGTTCTGTTCTGCCAAGCATGCATGGTGACAGCCTGTGATAGGTACCATCGTACTCATTCTTACGCTCAGTCCCTCGCTGCGCCCTTTCCCAGAAGAGCCGTTGCTCGTATGATACGTGTGGCGGATACGATCTGAGGCCCCATGCCAACTCTATTCCTGATCGCGGGCCCTCTGACAAATCTATACCGTTTTCCAATAAAGGAAGTATCTTGCTCACTTGAGCCAGGACACCGATGATCCGGTGCGTTGCGGTCGCCAAGGGAGCGCATTGTGCATCTCGCATCATGTACGCAGGTTAAGAGGCACCGTTTCTTCCGTCTTTCACTGACTACAAGATTCATGAGGAGATTGCAAAGCCAACTTCCCGCCTTTGCGTGCAGCGAATGAGTTGGGCTGGACCGGGCGACAGGCTCATTCTGGACCTTGAGCTCCAGGGGGGAACTTCCAGGGCAGAGGAGAACATCGAAGTTAGGGCCTCGGCAGGCTCGCTTGTCAGTTGCGACATTTTCCCAGCACTGCCCAGCAGGACCTAGAAATGCATGTCGTGGCTTGCATCACAGGTTTTTCCGTACGCGCATAAGCGAGATGCGAAGACGAGCTGTCTGAGGTCCCAAGCAATCGAGCACAGCCTCAGGAAACACTGTGATGCGTTGCGCAGCGGAGGACCGCGGAGGTCATCGCTTGGCAGTGGTTTCGTCGTCCGCGGACGCGTTTTCTTGAGAACGCATCATGGATAGCGGGACGGATAGGCAGTGATGAGCACGAAAGCGACAGGAGTTCTTTCGCGCACAAGAGTCCTGGGCCTCAGCTTCGCTTTCCCAGTTCGTGTGCTTCTTCATCGTCCCAGTCAGCACCACTGGCGACTTTCCGTCCAACGAGGATACCAGTAGCGGTCAATCCTACAGCGACCAGAAACCAGCTCTCGAACCAGCCTTCGACAAATCGTCCTTCCAGAGGAGCACCTAACGCTTCGGAAATGACACTGCTGACTTCAGCAGGTAAGTTACTTTTCAGCAACAGCGCCGAGCTTATCACATAGGTACCTGCGATCTGGGAAATGATCAAAGGTAGACTCGTCTGTGACTTCTGGAGCAAGCTAGGCGCGAAGCGGGAGAAGAGCCGGAAAGTCTGCAGAACAGCGTTGAACGATGCTAGGAGCATGATACCAGAGAGGAAGAAGCTAATCTGGCGTGCCCAAGCGTCGCGGTCGAGTTCGCTGTCCCAATGAGCTGTCAACAGTGCAAGAGCTTTGTTGATGGGGTCGCTGGTCGCGAAAGAGTGAGTTGGCTGCCACCATTTTCGGAGCGAGGAAAGTGAAGTCGCAAAGATGCGATAGGCACAGTAGATTGCAAAGCCGATATTGAGAATGTTGAGAGCCTTGCCAGCTTGTGTCTTGGACCGCTCTTGATCCGCGTGTCGAGCTCGTAGATTGGCCAGAGAGTTCGAGAGCGTGTAGCGCATAGTCTCCAGACCAGAGACCTCCATGCGCAATGCTTTCAATTCCGACGCTTCGTTCGATCCGCGGAAAGATCCCATCACCCGTCCCACGAATCCAGTCTTCTGCTCCGATTGCGAAGCGTCAGTTGTCATCTTCCTCTCCAGCGCTCGCACCCTACTCTGCTTTGCTGCCAGCATATCCTCTGTAGCTGCCAATCCTGATGCTTTCCTTGAGATGTCCGTCTCTTTCACCGGCCTATGCCTCACACCAAACGTCTGCCACAGAGATGACACAGCCGCAAAGCCAGCCAATGAAGCCATGAGCGAGATACCAATAATTCCCACTCTCTCTAAGCAAGCCTCCGAGAATCCATGGTCGCTCTCACTGTGTCCCGTCGCCGGGTGATGTAGGGTGTCCCGCAGAATCGACGCTTGAGGAATGTACCAAAACGCCAACAACCAGAGCTTGAAAATGGCGGATCGCAAGAAATGCTGTACCCATGGTCGCTTCTTCCGTGTGGAGGTGGTAACTGATGAGGAGCCAAAGAGTCCTTTGACGAATCCGTGAATCTCCAATGCCGGCGTGACGACCAGAATCAGAACAAGCAGAGAAGTCAATGTGACCTTCAACGCCAGTCCTCGCGCTGCTGGGTTTAAGGTGTTCGAGATCTCGAAGAGCAGCAGCTCAATCAGGACCGCGGAAAGTCCGATGCTGGCAGAGAAGACCCACGAAGCGAGTTTCTCTCTCGAAGGGCTTCGCAGCTTCTCCTTCCAATTCGCGGTCGCGGGCTTGGGGGCAGTGTCCTTATTGAATTGCGGCAGGCCATCGCGGCTATTCGACTCGTTGCTCGCGAGGAGTGGGAACAGCTTATACTGCGCGACGTACGCTGCAGCGAGCCACGTCAGGATGAAGGGAATGGACGAGAATACGATGGTCGAAGGTGGGACGGAATCCAGGCTGCGCTGCCGAAGATAGGACGGTTTGCAGCTGTCGCAGTCGGCATCGGCCGAGGGCAACATGGCGCGTGCGGAAGCAGTAGCTCGATGTTGGTAGTGAAGCTAGGGGACGCGGTCGTGTTGGATGTGCGTGTCCGTCATGGGCGTCCAGCGGGAGAGGTGTCTGTCGTTGTCAGGGACGAACATTGAAGGCAGGAAGTGGATGGGGAGGCAACGCGCGTTTCATGAAAATCCACAGCCAGACGTTCCCGCGTTCGCGAAGGCATGCGCATGCGCGCGGAACCAGACTTGCTGCAGGCACTTGCCGACAGACCGCGGCTGGCGTCCCAGTGGCGCGGCGTCACCCTATTGTTTTCGCCTTTGTTCAGCCTCCAGCCATGTCGCTGTCGTCTAGAACATCTGGCCTACCATCTATGGTAGCGGGGATCTTGTGGGGAAATGGAGCTGGAACGATCTCGGAGGCCTGTCACCGACGAGCAATTAAAGATATGCATTTGGGTATCGGAAAGAGCAATCTATCATCAGAACAGAGCAAAGCAACGCCCCCATCCCACATTTCACATCATCCTAAACAGATCTATTTCTCCAACTCGGCAGACTGATCGCGTGAGACGCTCGACTGATCCGAGCTGCCCTTCCTGCTGTTGTTCTTCGAGCGCTTGAGCTCTCCGTATACCATCGCGAGAAGGTATGCCAGACCCATGATACCGGCGCCGACACCGTATCCGATCTTCGCCGCTCTGGATTGATTTGTGAGCTTTAGCCCAAGACCACCGTTGATGATGCCAAGGATGATGACGATACGGCCAACACTCAAGTGAAACCACGACGCAGCAGTTCGTCCTCCGACCTTCTTGAACATCTGGTGGTGGATGATGCCGAAAATGGGCTGCGAAAGCATAAGGCCAAAGACAACTGTTCCGATGATTGGGTGAGCCTCGCTCCAGTAGTTGTCCTCGGTGGCATAGTACGCGCCTAGGCCAAAGGCGATAATGAACATGACCAAGCCGAACCACTGAATGAGCTGGTGGACCAGAACGGCCTGCGAGAAGCCACCAATGCGGATAATGATACCTCCAATTGGGAGGACGAAAGCCACCGACAGGCACGCGAACACAGCGTGAGCGATGAGGTAAGAATCAGATGGGCCGGTCGACACGCTGCTGGAGCTGGTCGATGTCGTTGCGTTAACGGCTTGCGCGGTGAAGGGGTTGATCGAGCTGCCACCCTTTGCGGATGTGATGTCCCAATTGAATGCACCGTGGCCATCGTGGAACGAGATATCTGCCGATTGCGAATCATCCTGGATTGGGCTGCCAGCCTTGACAGCATAGATCCATGTTGTGCTGCTCTGCGTGAAGTCCATGCTGCCGCCGTCCCAGGTGTTGCATCCACCGCACCTCACATTCGCAGTCATAACGCCGTCCACGATGCCGGAGCCTTCCAGAAGCTCCATATCAACAGCGTTGAATTGTGGCTCGACGTGCCCTGTTCCAAGTCGTGGTGAGATGGTGACGTTGGTACCAGCCGCATTCTGGTACAAAACGAAGATGTGAGCGCCAGCCATCTGATTGCCTTGCCCAAGCGCTACATATTCGTAGGATGTTGCAGGCGCTTCGATGCGGAAGAAAATATCGCCGGTGTTCGAGCTCGCCGTGACTTCTGGGACATTGAGTGAATAGCAAACGCCAGAGTCGGAGGTCGGGCAGGTTCGAGCAACCTGTGCATATGCCATTGACCCTAGTGGACGTCAGTGTGATGTTGCATCACACGGCAGAGAGAATACACACCTTGAATAAGGGCCAGCGCGGCCGTCTTTGCTATCGAGTTCTTCATGCTGGTAGCAGATCAACCAAGTGGAAAGTGATGGGCCGGAGTGAAGAGAGTTGCGCCAAATGGGAGAGAGATGTACTTCGCTTATACCTGGGAGGAGTTTCTGACGTTTAGGGCGAATGTGACAGGCTGACTGCCAAAACTGCTCAAGCCTCAATGTATACCTGGACCCTGTAGTGCCATGCCCATAACGCGGTCTTGCTGCCCTGGTCAGTCTGAGGCTTGGCTCGTGTTGTCTAGGTTGAGACCTCGGCGGCCACGAATCTTGGGTTTACATCGGGATCCCGACAAGGCACATGCGATCGTATTCCTCTGACATGAGGAATTCCACACCGCGCAACACTTTTCTTGCCCGCATTTGCGACGATGGCACCATTGTGAACGTGTCGATCTGACGACGGCACCAAGCCCGGCAATAGCTGGTCCAATAAACGTTCGCCAATGCTGCTATCTAGCAGAAGCCAAAATCTGATGTGACCGCCAAGTCGACGAGCTGCGTAGGCTGAGTTGTGCTTCTTCCAACAAAACCTCGTCCTGCTCTTGTATGACGATTACATTGCTCGACTTCCAATTGGGTCGCCTTGAGTTTGCTGGGACGCTCTAGTCATCATGGGGTTAAA